>JAVTVY010011340.1:0-52305 GCA_036873755.1 Hanleya hanleyi
TGATAGAATGTGATAAGGGGGAGGGATGTATGATAGAATGTGATAAGGGGGAGGGATGTATGATAGAATGTGATAAGGGGGAGGGATGTATGATAGAATGTGATAAGGGGGAGGGATGTATGATAGAATGTGATAAGGGGGAGGGATGTATGATAGAATGTGATAAGGGGGAGGGATGTATGATAGAATGTGATAAGGGGGAGGGATGTATGATAGAATGTGATAAGGGGGAGGGATGTGGTACAATGCTTTTGAGTACAATGCTTTTTCAAAAATTAAAGCACCTTTTTATGTTGATACATGTACGAAACCTTATATGGAAGTAGTTCTGAGGTGGGGGGGGGGAGGGAGTGACCCTCTACCCAGATAATTTCCTCTGCTTAGGTAGGTGATGTTACTGGATGTAACTTAGTACTCACCAGAATGTCACATAAGCTCTTATGTTTGGTGTAGGCAATAACCAAATAGTCTTTTCTCTAATCTGGACTGAACATCGTTGTATTCTCCTTTGAGTTTACACTGCTTTTTCATATATTTTGCAGATTGCCCATCACCGAACCAAGGTCAATTGTGTTTAACATGTATAGTATGCATGTTCATATGACAGTCCCTCCAATCCAAAACATTCATTATGCAACTATTCTATAACACTTGTGGCAATAACATCGAGCTAACCATGCATGTATTACACGTTTTAGCGCAGTTATGTGAAATCAACACGCGTCGAGTGCAGGTGTTCATTGGGATATTCTATTTCACAAGTCGGATGGGGAAAGGGGCGTCGGCTTCCATACAAGTAACAATTGAATAAAACAAACAAATAAATTAATACAAGACGAAATTTCTTTCTGAAGTTTAAAGATGTAATCAGCCTCAAATCTGGACTGAAATCGATGTCTCTCAAACTCAGCGAAAGTGACATATGTTACAACAGGTACAAAATGAAACACATCTGACCACAAGAAACTAAACTTGTTTCTACCATTCACGAGAAAATAGAAGGAGTTGATCTTTAAAAATAAACAGCATGGCATGCCGTTTATTTTTCCACGGCCGTGTCAACAAGCGTATACACGTATGGTGCATTCTACCAACGTATGCTATGCGACATCACCGAACCGTAGGCACGAGCCATGACGCTATCCCATGGCTGCAGCTGTGCAGCATTCAAATTCGTAAGCGTCGCCAAGTCACTCATACGTCACGCAGTGACGTCATTTTCCTCTCCGCGTACAACACACACTCAATGGCGAGACAGAAAAGCCGTCGAAGCGGGAAGAGTTACAAATTTCTCTGACAAGACATTCTTGCATTCGTTGTATATGACGATCCCACTGTCATCAAATATAATACATATGATGCTTTGGTAATCTTCCCTGCTGAAAAAACGCACAGGGGAGAGTTTACAAAATCCATCCATTTTGAGGCTGATTACATCTTTAACTGTTGTTCCCATCGTGAAATTCATTAACAAAGCGACACAAATAGACATATATCCATGTAATTTCTACACAGCTGACGCCGCTGGCGATATCACTTCCCATCTGAGAGACCACATACATATATACTCGTCCACTGACATTGGCATGATGCCAACTGAGACGGGAGCATCAGTGGACGAGTTTTCTCAAGAAAGGGGAGAAAGGTAGTCAAAGTTTAAAATATGTTTTCAACCTTTCCGTATAATCTTTGTTGATAATCAATTTGGGTACATGTAGTGCAATAGAATAGAAATAATGTTTTCATAGAAATCACCTTTGCAACCACTAACGTTACAGGGCAGACTATTAATTAAAGATTGGCCACTCTTGGGTCAAGGGAGATAACTTTGCTTCAAGGGAGTAGTCACCTTAACATAGGACAAACTTCCATACATATTACCCTAGTAAAGCCAAAATTGAATTACTATAATTCTGCACAAAAAGCTGTGTTTTGTACAGTTCCAACGTTTTAAATCATTAATGCTCCGAGTCAAAATTGATGTGAAACAGTGTGGACTTGTGTTTGGAATTGGGCTTTCGTCTGTGTTTTTGGCTTTTCGTATACTTTCTAACCCAGATTTTTTATTCTATCTAATATATAACACATTGAACCAAAGTGAATCTACTGTTTTCAAAGTCACCACATCTGAGGTAGATTTTTCGTATTAAATTACAATTATTGTTTTTGTCTAATTCAATTTGTTCTCTTCCAACAACTTAACTGTTCACACGAATTCAAAATATAAAAGTCAAATTCATCAAAAATCCAAACCAATACCTCAGTAACCTGCAATGTTATTTCCGAAGAAAAATGACATTTGCACAAATAATGTTCTTTCAGACAGTTGTTGATTTAGTTACATTATATTTAATTAATCTATGTTCTTTTCACTATTTAAGTACTAATATCATAATTGAATAGCTTGGTTCTCTTCAAACCTTGGGAATATAAACATACTTGCAAAAATGTCAGACAGCGCAAAAAAAAAGGGTTATTTTGGAGGGAACGACGTTGAAAGAAAACTGTTAAAACTTGAGTAATCTCCCTTGTTTTAGGCAAAATACATGTTCTGTTTTCTAATTTTCTTAAGACAAAATATGGAAAAAATAATTGGTTTCTAGAGAGAGAATACACCCTTAATTTTATCACCACACTAAAGTATGTGCTGGGATAAAATATTCATGCAAACTTTGCAGCCACACTGGCACTGCATTACAACCTTTACAATTTTAGGACTTGGTCCAATGCCTATCCCTCAGTCTGAAAAAAATATGACAGACAATAGCTACATTGTACACTGTAGACAAAAGCTGACCAAAATTGGAGAAATATTGAATGTACAGGAAATAATTGATTTACATGTAGAACATTTACTGACAGGATTGGCCTATATTTATACACACCGATAGCTGATAATATTGACAACAGTCAAGTTAATATTGGCTCAATACAACCAGTCAATATAACACTATGTAAACATCTTCATCTGTGGCTGTTTTTTACCTGAAGTCAACTCATTGACATAATGCTGGATTTCTTTCATTTTCCATTAAGCTTGAGCACTGCGATCCCTCTCTTTTAGCCGGCACTGTTGACTTTGACAGAGATCGATCTACCAGACGAGCAGGCCCAGCTACGCGTGTACACGTAGTAGCCTCAGTTCCTTTTCAACTTAAGCAGTTTCGTGTTCAGCGCGTTTAATGATGACCTTCTATCTACTGATGTTCAACAAAGGGTGATGTCAAAACTTGTGAAACGGATTCCCTGATCTTAGCCAATGTGTACACATGCATGCATGAATATGAAATCAACAGCAAATTTCTTCTCAACACAGGCTAGCTAAATATGGTGTACTTTTGTATATATGTAAAAGCTGAATGAGAATTGAAGCCAGCTTGCCTAGGCCTAAAATTCTATACACACAAAGACCAACCATTCTTTGATATATTGATTGATAAGGCTAGATCTTTAATGAGCTCGAGCTCGATCCAATAAACAGTCTGAGTGAGCCAGGCAAATACGTCTGCTTCTCAGCTCTATATTTTATGTATCATCTTATATTTTATGTATCCTCACAAAGATCTTCATGTGAAGAGGAGCCGATAACCCGACATCAGGATGGTAAATAATCAACAATTTAAAGATGTAAATAGAGGCCAAGCAAAATAGTACAATGTTTGGCAACTATTTAGGATGAGAAAACTTCAGGGTTGTTGATACATCACAAAGGACTGATATATGTACACGTCTCTCATAAGAATTCAATGACCAGCAGAACAAAAATTCAATGTCTATCCATGCAGGCTTGAAAATTAAGTTCAAACTCCCATGACTTTCCAAGGTTATCCATGAATGAGCAAAATCATGGACAGTCGAGTAGGGTGCAGTGCAAGGCAGAAATTACTTTAAACACGACTAGAGAAAAACTGAAACATGAGTGAATACATTACTTCAAGTGGTCATATTTCAGATAAATTACATGTGGCTGTCGCCATCGGGACCCCTCGGGCCGGGCCCAGAGCAATTGTGGAAATAATGTTTCTGACCCCAACAACTCACATATTTGGGGTGGGCATAATTTTACCTGTATGATATAGATCATAGACAGACAAAACAATATAGCAATAGAGCAGTGATTACCTATAGTAGATGTAGTTGAACGATTACTGTCTATTCACAGCAATCCACACAGGTTTGTGTGAACTCCTGAAAAACACATCCCATGGCACCGACTTTCAATAGCCTTCTGGTACTGGCTGTATTAAACAACTGTATGAAGTTTCATTGTTGTGAGTGAAGGACTTTTTGAGATAATGTGTTTACAAGGATATGGACCAACAGACGTGTATAAAGGGGCAGAACTCCTGAAAAACACATCCGATTACACCGACTTTCAATAGGCTTCTGGTACTGGCTGTATTAAACAACTGTATGAAGTTTCATTGTTGTGAGTGAAGGACTTTTTGAGATAATGTGTTTACAAGGATAACAAGAGCCCAAGGGGCTTCAATATACGCCCGTATATCTGGAATTACATTGGTTCAAATTTCAAGATTGTTTGATAGCCTTGATTCCAATTGATCTAGCAATCCAGAGAAAGGTCTACAATTTTTTGCTTATAAGAATGTAACATATATCACATCTTATATTGAATGATAAACTAAAATGAGCTCAACTCTTGGTAACTGTTTGACCTTGAAGCAATAGCTTAGAGCTCACATATCCCACACTGAAATCGACAATAGTCAAACACAAGAAAATAGTAGTTTTCCTGCAAATGAATTCCTTTCAGATGAGAGAATTTTTCATGAAGGAAGAAGAAAGAGATGAAGTAAACCTTTGTCCTTGAGTTAATAAACAGGTGTGAAGTTCATAAAGGACTCCTCTCCCCATTAAATTTGTAAATGTATGTTTTTTATTTCACAACAGTTTAACTAAATGAAGCGTTTCAAACATGGGAGACAACTCAACAGGACAATATCATATAAATGCAGGGGAAAGACTTTTGAATATTCCAACAATATTCCAACACATTTAGTCAGCTAAAGCTTGATTCATTTTTGCGACCTAGACCTTTGACCTCATATGTATGGCTCCACTTTGCCATGCGAGTAAGGTATACTCAAAGTTTGGTACCAATCCATACCTTGAAACCAGAGCTATCGCATGGACAACAAATTTTAATGGATGAATGGACAGAACGCAACATCGCATTACACGACCTCGTCTTCGACAGGCATATGTCAATGTGACTTTTAATGATTTCTGATTTTGGGGTCACAGTGACCTTGACCTCAATTTTGATACACAACACATTGTCTTCCCTCAATCTAACAATGCACACAAAAAATCATGATTTTTAATGATTTCCTGATATTGGGGTCACAGTGGCCTTGACCTTTGACCGTGACCTAAATTTTGGTACATGACAAACCGTCTCCCCTCAATTTCTCAATGGACACAAAAATTCATGATTTTTAACAATTTCACGATTTTGGGGTCACAGTGACCTTGACCTTTGACCTACATTTTGGTATGTGACTCATCGTGTCCCCTTAATGTATCTACTGACACAAAAAATGTTATTTTTAATAATTTCCTAATTTTGGGGTCGGTGACCTTTGACCTTGACCTAATTTTTGGTACGCATCACTTCATTTCCGCCTATTGAACCCACTCACAAAAAATTAGAAATTTTTAACTATTTCCTGATTTTTTAATCACACTGACCTTTGACCTCTGACCTTGACCTACATTTAATATGCAACACATCGTTCCCCCCTAGGGCATCCACTCACCAAAAATTAGAACTTTAGATAGAAACTGTCAACGATCAATGATTTCCTGATTTTTGGCAACAGTGACCTTTGACCTCTGACCTCGACCTCAATTTTGGTACGCGACACATCGTCTCCACCTGGCGTATCCACTCACAAAAAATTGCAACTGTGGATAGAAAACGTTCAGAGATATAGACCGGACACGAACACTTCAGTGATTTCCTGTTTTTTAGGCCAGTGACCTTTGACCTGTGACCTTGACCTTCATTTTGGTGCGCGACACATCGTCTCCCCGTAGGGTATCCACTCACCAAAAATTGGAGCTGTGGATAGGAAACTGTCCCAGATATAGACCGGACACGAGAACCGGACAGACGGACAGACAGACGGACGGAAACCGCCATCCCATAATACGACCGCCTTTTGGGCGGGCGTATAAAAACAGACAGACATGTATAAAGGGGCATAACTCCTGAAAAACACATCCAATAGCACCGACTTTCAATAGGCTTCTGGTACTGGTTGTAGTAAACAACTGTATGAAGTTTCATTGTTGTGAGTGAAGGACTTTTTGAGATAATGTGTTTACAAGGATATAGACCAACAGACATGTATAAAGGGGCATAACTCCTGAAAAACACATCCAATTACACCGACTTTGAATAGGCTTCTGGTACTAGCTGCATTATAAAACTGTATGAAGTTTCATTGTTGTATGTGAAGGACTTTTTGAGATAATGTGTTTACAATGATATGATGGACGGACGGACAGACGGACGGCACGACGGACGGACGGACGGCAAGACAGACGGACAGACGACGGAGGCAACGACAATACCGCTCGGGCAGAATCTGCCCGAGGGGTAACAAATACAGAACCTATAAGCAGATCGGTGTAAAAAACAATCCCAAGCGAGATCTTGAGGTGAGGTACCCACAAACCAAATTTGAGAAAAATCTGAGTTTATTTTCCGGAAACAAAATTTTAACTTGGCTCCCAGTGGCTGCCACCTATAAGCGGATCGACGTGAAAAACAATCCGAAATTTGAAACGGATCAGTTCAGTTTTTCAGAAGTTCTTGTCCAAAAACGAAGTTGGACGGACCCCAAAACAAAACAAGTAGTCCCCTTTAGCCCACTGGGCACTGGGGGGACAAGAAGACAGTGTTTTCCTGTAGGCAAACTCTCCCCCACACAGTCCACTGAACCATGTGTTTTGTTCACAAACACCGAGACTGACAAAACACATCTGGGATTTCCAGAACATGATGAGCCAGAAGATGAGCAGTCAGTAGCATGAATGATGTCTTACATGTATCAAACCAGATACATGTATTAGGTTTAATAAATAGTGCCTCATAAATCTCGTAAATATCACTTTACTCAGACAAGAAAGTAAAATTTATTACCTATTGAAAGGACAGAAACTTAATACTGTGCATGGTTCGGAAGCAGAAAGAAGAATTTATCACTCAATGACATGTGATAGTCGGGATGTGGTTACATGTAGGTTACTGGTATTTGAAAGACTGTCATCTAAGATCTCCATCAGGATCATGTGGATGATGTATACACACATACCCTGAAGAAACTGATCAAATGTTTTAGCTAAAATCTGCTTGTCATCTGCGCAAGTGATTTATTAAATGTTTGGTTGATTATAGAGAATTCAACTTTCTCGTTCTGAAATGTTATGTGTTGGCAATATCAGGAGTTGAAATATTAAACATACTCCTACCTGCCCCAGGTGACAGGAAAATTATTATTCTATCTGTCTCTTGTATGCATCAACCTGAACAATGAGATCAACATCAAGGATATCTTTCCTACTGTCTATTGAGGATGTTTTCCTGTTAGGAAGGTTGCAATAGTCATCCCAGGGTGGGGTAAACCACAGGGAGTGTGACTGTCATTTGTGTGGCCCTCACTAATCCAGATTAGCAAGGGCCAAACAAAGAGTTGTCACCTGTGGATTGCCCGTTGGAACATGACTGCCTTTCACATATACCTATTCCAACCATCACAGACTTGATGCACAAAAAATATTTTGTGTATCATATATATTCCACCTATCCATCTACAAAATCTACCCGTCTGGGACAGATGGACACTATTATTTTCACTCCTGTTTCGTGTATGTACTAGGACACACTATAAGGATGAAGATCAAGGACAGGCTATAGGGATGAAGACGAAGGACAGGCTATGGGGATGAAGACCAAGGACAGGCTATGAGGATGAAGACCAAGGACAGGCTATGGGGATGAAGATCAAGGACAGGGTATGGAGATGAAGACCAAGGACATGCTATGGGGATGAAGACCAAGGACAGGGTATGGGGATGAAGACCAAGGATAGGCTATGGGGATGAAGACCAAGGACAGGCTACATCAATGAGGATGAAGACCAAGGACAGGCTATGGGGATGAAGACCAAGGACAGGCTATGGGGATGAAGACCAAGGACAGGCTATGAGGATGAAGACCAAGGACAGGGTATGGAGATGAAGACCAAGGACAGGCTCTGGGGATGAAGACCAAGGACAGGGTATGGGGATGAAGACCAAGGACATGATATGGGGATGAAGACCAAGGGCAGGCTATGGGGATGAAGACTAAGAACAGGCTATGGGGATGAAGACCAAGGACAGGCCAGGCTATGGGGATGAAGACCAAGAACAGGCTATGGGGATGAAGACCAAGGACAGGCTATGGGGATGAAGACCAAGAACAGACTATGGGGATGAAGACCAAGGACAGGCTATGGGGATGAAGACCAAGGAAGACTATGGGGATGAAGACCAAGGACAGGCTATGGGGATGAAGACCAAGGACAGGCTATGGGGATGAAGACCAAGGACAGGCTATGGGGATGAAGACCAAGGACAGGCTATGGGGATGAAGACCAAGAACAGACTATGGGGATGAAGACCAAGGACAGGCTATGGGGGTGAAGACCAAGAACAGGCTATGGGGATGAAGACCAAGGACAGGCTATGGGGATGAAGACCAAGGAAGACTATGGGGATGAAGACCAAGGACAGGCTATGGGGATGAAGACCAAGGACAGGCTATGGGGATGAAGACCAAGGACAGGCTATGGGGATGAAGACCAAGGACAGGCTATGGGGATGAAGACCAAGAACAGACTATGGGGATGAAGACCAAGGACAGGCTATGGGGATGAAGACCAAGAACAGGCTATGGGGATGAAGACCAAGGACAGGCTATGGGGATGAAGACCAAGGAAGACTATGGGGATGAAGACCAAGGACAGGCTATGGGGATGAAGACCAAGGACAGGCTATGGGGATGAAGACCAAGGACAGGCAATAGGGATGAAGACCAAGGACAGGCTATGGAAAAGAAAGACTTGCCCATGCATATTTGTGTAAAATTTTGAGGTGAAAACACAGTTCTTTTGCTCTCTGTATAAAACAACTGAAGATTGAAAAGTTATATTCATAATATGATTTAAACACGTGGTTCAACAAAAGTGGTTCCCATTCTGGTCAACGTTCATGTGATCAGAGAGAGGAATAGTCTATGAGGTGTTTTCACCTCAAAATCAGCTATTTTGCACAAACACTACACAAATACTACAAATATAGTTGACGGCCCTGCAATGTAATTATTCAGTATATTCAACTTCAAGAAAACATTGTACATCATCAATCATGTCAATCAAAAAATTGATTTTACAAGTACTGTAACTCCTCTAATAATTGAATGCTACTATCAAATTCAATCACCCCCTGGCCCAATTTCACAAGAAAATTATATCCGCTGTTCAAGTAAACTTGATCATTCTCTCAAATCACTGAAATAACAAAGAAACAAGTAACTGCATGATTTTGGACCATTGTGTCAACTTCTTGTTCTAATAAATGTCATCACCCCAGATTTTATCTATTCGCCTCTTTCTCAAGTGTCGATCACATGACCTGCTGGGTGAGTTCCGGTCGTTTGGCGTCGTAAGATTTGCATGGAGCACGCTAGTTTTTCGTTGACAGCGTCTGTTTCATATGAGTGAAAATTATACAAGTTGTCTTGCTTGAAAGCTAATGCATTTCTGAAATATTATCTACCAGAATCAAACTGCAAAACTTTGTTTTAAAAAAATTCCCATTGACTTCAATGTTATTTTCGCGACCGTCAAATCTCCCGCAGGTTACGTCCCATATGCCGTCGGCCGGAACTCACCCAAAAATGTACCACGTGACTGCACTTGTGCAACTCCCGAATACTATTTTATTTCTGGCATTCAAACTACACCTCATGGGGGTCACAATCTAACTAAATCGTAGTAATACGAAGCTGCGCATCCGAAAACCTCTCGGCTCTGGGCACCAGCCAATATTATGTATTCAATTTGAACAATACTACTTTGAAGACAACAGGAACCCCAAGCAGTCAAGTGACAAATTTACAGATTATCAAATATTTTGCAATTAAAAATGGCCCCTAAGGTTTCTGTCCAATCAGAAACGCTGGCAGTCATTACCGGTCTCTTGATGTATCAATAATGTATACCAAGCATCATACTGTACACTCGAACCGTATCAAAGGATATATAGATCATCATGATTTGACATAAATTAAAAATGGTTGCCAAGGTTTCCTCCCAATCAGAGAAAACGGTTCTGTCATTCATTATTAGTCTCCTGATGTATTGATGATAAAAACAAAGTTTTGCATCAAACACTTGAACAGTACCAGGGGTATAGATTTTGCATAAATTAAAGATGGCAATCAAGTTTTCCACCAAATCAGAGAAACTGGTTGTCATTAAAGGGAACGTAAACTCTGTGGTAAAACACCGCGGGAATTATACAAGAGTCCCTATAGATTTAAAAAATTGTGACAAAAAATTTTCCCCATTTTTTTCCAATGAATGAGAAAGACGCAAACATAGAAAATACTGTGATTTGCAATTTCTTGAGGGCGCCGCCATGTTTATTTTGGGCATGATTTTAAACCAATGGGAAAGCGTAATATTCAGTTGTACCGATAATCTCCTACATGTACGTCATCGCACATTCTCTGCGCCGAGATAACTTGGCCGCACATAAGTCATTTTTATGCACCTCTCCGTTCCCCGACTGACAGATGCAATGTTATAGATTAGTTTCGTTGTAGAACACGGCCTGATTCTGTCAGATATTCTACCATGCCGGGCTGCTCTGCATTTGGCTGTCACAAGGTGCCAGGTAATCCCGACACATCGCACTATCATCCTCGTTCATGTTTGTAAACTACGGTCTCGAATACTGCACCTCTGCCAATTGACGCGTTTTAACCTCCAGAGGCAGAAGAACTAGTGTATGCTGACGTCACGATTCTTCAAACATGGTGGCCTCTATGTTGTTCCAGTGTAGCGAAGTTAAAACGTTTAGTACTGCTTTAAAAAAAATGTAAAAAAATATCTGATACACGATTTGGATTCTATGAGGAAAAAGCTTTTAACTGGCCACGCACGTTCACCAGAGTTTACGTTCCCTTTTAACATTAAGTTTCTTGATGTATCGATGATTTATAGTTTCATATGAAGCACTAAAATGGTATCAGATATAGATTAATGATTTTGCATAAATTAGAAATGGTTGCCAAGATTTCTGCCCAATTAGAGAAACCAGTTCTGTCATTCATCGCAAGTCTGTTGATGCATCAATGATGTATACCAAATGTTACATCATGCACTTGAACTGTATTAGAGAGATCATTAATGATTTTGCATAAATTAAAGATCGACACCTATCCTTCCCGCCACTCAGAGGAGCTGATGTGGTTATTCATTGCTGCAAGTCTCTTGATACATCGATGCTGTTTACCAAGTTTCGTATAGAACACTTGAAAGGTATCAAAGATATAGCCATCATTAAAAATTTTGCATAAATTTAAGATGGGCGCCAAGATTTCCGCCCAATCGGAGAAACCAGTTCTGTCATTCATCATAAGGTTCTTGATGCATTGATGATGTGTACCAAATTTTACATCGAGCACTTGAACGGTATCAGAGAGAGAGATCATTAATGATTTTGCATAAATTAAAGATGGCCACCTATCCTTTCCGCCACTCAGAGGAGCTGATGTGGTTATTCATTGCTGCAAGTCTCTTGATACATCGATGCTGTATACCAAGTTTCGTATAGAACACTTGAAAGGTATCAAAGATATAGCCATCATTAAAAATTTTGCATAAATTTAAGATGGGCGCCAAGATTTCCGCCCAATCGGAGAAACCAGTTCTGTCATTCATCATAAGGTTCTTGATGCATTGATGATGTGTACCAAATTTTACATCGAGCACTTGAACGGTATCAGAGAGAGATCATTAATGATTTTGCATAAATTAAAGATGGCCACCTATCCTTTCCGCCACTCAGAGGAACTGATGTGATTATTCATTGCAAGTCTCACTCTTGATACATGTACATCGATGCTGTATACCAAGTTTCGTATAGAACACTTAAATGGTATCAGAGATATACATCATTAAAGATTTAGCATAAATTAAATATGGCCACCAAGGTTTCCACCCAATCAGGAAAACAAGTTTGGTCATTCCTTTAAAATTTCTTGATGTATCAATGAGCTATACCAAGTTTCACACTGAACAGCTACATGGTTTCCGAGATACACAAGATTAATGCTTTTGCATAAATTAAATATGGCCGCCAAAGTTTCCACCCAATCGGGTCCAGATTCAATAGGGTTCTGGGTCACGAGTATATAGATGTGGAAGGCAAGTTTGATGTGCCTAGTTTAAGTAGTTCTAAAGAGATCTTGGTGACAAGAAAGCTGTGACGGTTTCACATAAATTAAAAATAGCCGCCAAAGTTTCCAGCCAATCGAGTCCAAATTCAAAAGCATTCTGGATGACGAGCAAATGGATGTACACTGCAACTTTGGTGTGCCTAGGGTGAGTCATTCTAAAGATATCTTGGCAAACGAGAAAGCTGTGAAACGGACAGACAGATGGATGGACGGATATACACGACGACAATACCCTTTGGTCAAATTTTTGCCGAGGGGTAAAAACCACCAACAGCATCAACTGTGAATATACATGTACACGTGTGATGCAGTAACAAACAAAGGCAAATTTATAAGCCGAATCTACTTAAAGGTTAAATTTGCTGTAATAATCTGACAAAGATCAATTTGGACATGCATCTATCAAAACGAGTTCAAAATATGATGCACATGTAGTATATCAAAGAGTTAAAGCGGTAGTAGAATGATTTTAATTTTCGGGTAAACTGAACAGCATGATCACGTGCAACATTTGCCAAAAGATTTTAAGTCGTTAAGTCGTACGTTTCTTATAGGGGCCACTATTGTCAGATTCTTCAATTCGGTCTGGTAAACAACATGAAAATGGAAAATAACTGAGATGACATCGGATAATGTGACCAGTTGTCCATGACGTCACGTTAGAAACCATCACAGTGCAATAAAATTTCTAAGATCTAGTATGAGACTGCAAAGCATCACACCAGGAATGTCAATGAACGTTTTGTGATGTCATCTCAGGCACTGGAGCCAAGTGAAGGTGCTGTCACATTTTTCAGAGAATGTCAGAAGTGTGATTTCAATGCCAGTGATATTAAAAAAAACAGGTCACAGAAAAATGGTCACCATAGTTAACCTCAACTACTAAATAACTTTTATCAAAATATATTATTTGCTCAATATTTTTTAAATGACGCTACTACTACCTCTTTAAGTTCAGGTTGAGACAACCAAAAGATATTTGGATGCAGTAACTAAAATTTGGATGAAACAATTCAGAAAACAGTCAGTAATTTTAAATTTGGATGAAATAACAAGAACCATCAAAGCAGAATGCCATAATCAACAAATATGAGGAAGTCCATTGTCGATGTGGTAACCAAAAATGTCCAATTTGTATACATGTGATAACCTAGTCCAATTCAGATATGATAATCAAACAGTCCAATTTTGATGCATTAACCGGCCAGCAATTCAATTACGATACATGTGATAACCAACTCCAGTTTTGATGTAGAATATATAGGCTATAGCCCAATTTGGATGTGGTACATGTAAAAAACAAAGTCCAATTTGGATAGATGTGGAAACCAACAAAGTCCCTTTAGATGTGGTAATCATCAAGTCCAAGTTGCATTATGTGGTATCCAACCGAGTCCAATTTGGATCTAGTATTGTAACATGAGATTGATCTAATCAAAACCCCTCGGCTTTCCCCAAGTGATTGTGACCCATGTGTAGTGTGAATTGGGGAAGAGATAGTTCTATGTGGGATGATCAAGATATACCGGTAGTACATTCAGGCATATAGGACAGAAATAGAAAATTATATATCTGTAAAGGGGCATAACTCTGTAAAATATGGGTCGAGGGGAGCCACTTTCGGTAGGCGTCTGACTTAGCACTCTGCAAAATAAGAACCAAGACGAATAAGCTGTACATACCGAACATGGATCTGCAGATTTAACTTGTACATTCAGCTACAGATAACAAAATTGGAGATTACTACATCCGAAAGGGGCATAACTCCATAAGCCGAGGCGAGTTATCCTTTGTCGGCTTGTAGAATACAACAAAATAAATAAGTTTCCAAAATATAGTAGCTATACCGAACACAGTTCTGCAGATATAGTTGGTTACATTCAGGCATATAGGGGTTTTTTTAGACAAAAAAATTTCATCTACTCAATTTTAAATATTGTAAAACTCAATTGTTTTGTCACTAAACTCAATTTTTTTACTTTTTCATCTAAAAATTGATGAAACTCACATTTTTTGCCTTTTTCATCAAAAAAATGATAAAACTCAATTTTTGTTGCCTTTTTCATCAAAAAAATGATACAACTTGCTCGTTTTATTTTTATTTTTTATTATTTTACCCCTAAGCCAAGGTCATTGTTTTCATTGAACGACCTCCGTTGAATGGTGATGGAGCACTGCGATCACATACATCTCATGATCTCCCCTCAGCCCCCCCTCCCCTTTGATTTTGGCCCTGCGAATTTTGTAACATGAATTGAACTGACACACCACAGAACCAAGAGTTTGTTTTCCATTGTAAGTGCATTGAATTTATAACATTTATTCGCACCTTCCAATATGCCGTTGTGTTTATTTGTCAGTACTTCCAAACTGACTTCATTATGGCAGAACAACAGGTGACTGTCACAGAAGGAGCAATAATGTGTTAATTTCGCGGCAGAAATAAAAGCATGATGAACGATTTTAACAGAAGTTCCTCTCAAGCATTCGTGTATTACAATAATTCATTCCTTAGTTTTGGAGTCTTAAACGAAAACTTCTCAATTTACTGTAACAACAAGGCCAGGGCAGAGGTTGCATGTTGCTTGTTTTCCACCACAAAACACAGGGCGAGGCACTTCACTTCGAAGAGGCAGGTATTATACGCGTTCAAACAAAATTCCATCAGATCAAAGAAGTTGAAAAGTATGACAAATATATTTTTCATTTGTGTTCTTGTTGAGATTTTCTCGCTTACGACTGTCAAGCGTGTCCCACGTGTTGAGCTGAAGAAAATGGCGCTGAATTGCCTCCCTTGTCGTAAGATTTAATAACGTAAAACGTATCGTATGATATTACGACATTGAAGGGGCGCTGCAGTCAACGACAAGGAAAATAATCTCCGAGAAAGCTTCTTGAGTGGGTTTTATTTCCACTGGATATCCCAGACGAGACCCAGTGTCTGCGGCTAAACAAACATACGAAAAACCGGGAAGTGGCAGAGATGACGTGAAGAGTGGCTCTCCTACGGACATTTATTGGCATAGAGACGAAGGTGACACGAACAACAACAACAACCTTGTGTTGTGAACTTTCGGTTCCGATAACTTTCCCGTGATCGGGGCATTTTTGTTCGGCCCGGTCTTACATAAACTCAATCTTTTATGGAAAAAACTCAATTTTTTCCCCGCGCCTATGGCGCGCACTTCCCACAAAAAAACAGAAAACTGAATTTCTAGCCCAAAACTCAATTTTGAAAAAATCGCACAAACTCAATTCAAATTCGTTTTCATCGGGAATACCACGATGAAAACCTGTCTAGAAAAACCCCTGGGCATATAGGACAGATATAGAAATTAATATATCTGTAAAGGGGCAGAACTCTGTAAATATGGGCCGAGGGAAGCCACTTTCAATAGGCGTCAGTGACTTAGCACTAGATAAATAAGTGTTGAAAATTTGGTGGTTGTATCTCAAGCGGTTTTGCCTAAAATGTGTTAACGGACGGACGGACGGACGGACGTACGGACGGAAGTACATGGCAACGACAATAACCCGAGGCCAAAATGGCCGAGGGGTAAAAAACTAAGTCAAATCTGGATGTGGTAACCAACCAACAAAGAGTGAAACATGGATGTGATAATCAACAAAGTTCAATTTATATGTGGTAACCAGCGAAGAATGAAACATGGATGTGGTAACCAACGAAGTCAAAGATTGATCAAACAAATACAACAACAACAAAAATTAATTTTGTTGCAACAAGTATGTAGGTTGGAGTATATAAGAACTGGTGTACTCACTAAGCCTCCATGTACAAGGAGATCTGTATCCTCAAACTGGCTTTATCGGCCCTTGACCCAACTGGTAGGAGAATCACTCAGCTATTTAATTCAATAACTGTCAGATATACACATACAGTCGATATCACAGGTGCTAAATGATGCAGAAAACTGATTTCCTGTCTTAAGATGAAACACTATCAAAATTCAGTACAATCAACAGGCTACGGATGGCTGTTACACATGTTCAACGGAGAAATCAAATTGCACAAGCACTCCAGAGATAAATCGAGAGCTGGTATAATCCAATACATTCACCATAAGCAGAAGCGGAACTGGAAATGTCCTGACAGAACACAGCACATGTACGTGTGAGCAGTGTTACATTGGAGTGCTTTTAGTCCACATGCCACACAGAGACCAGAAAAACCTACATCCATGTACATGCACTGCAGTAGGCAAAATCCACATGGTGCTGCAATAACTCTTCATTGAAACCTCTTCAACCCAGGCTGCTTGGGTACATACATAATTTAAGCTGTCATGGATCTACACATGTCTGCTGTCCTAAAATAGACTCAGTGCCTCTTGTCTTCTGACTGTCTGCACATCAACATGTAACTCACTCTGGGTGCAGGTGAAATTTCAAACGGGGGAACAGCGGCGCCTGGCCGGAGCAAGCCGACATGAACAAAAGTCAGGTCATCATGCACAGTTGCAGCTGAAGTCGTGGCTCGCACTTTAACATGATCCGACCAGAGAGAGAGAGATGCGACGCTAGTCGAGAGAAGTGGATTTTAGGCCATTGCAGTAACGGAAAAATCAATAAGATGTACAAAACGATGGGAGGATATGACTGCATGCGTATTGGCCATTAATTCTTACCACGTTTGTCTACGACGATTATTTTCCACTCTCTACAGATGGCTTCAGTGCAGATTTTGAACAGATTTCCCATCATTGCTACAATTTTTAAGAGAATCTCTGACATGCATGGTCAAGAAAAAAGAAAATGTTGACTACAAAAATTCCCTTAATCCTCCTACATGCTTACATCGAAGAGCTCATTATGATGTAATATGAATTATGTGACCGCAGAGTACAGAAATCCCTTTATTAATTCAATCACCCTATCAAAATTTAATCATCCGCAATAATGGGGACAAAATTCAATCAGTGATTCTAATAAATTTGATCACCCTCTGAAATCAATCAAATAAAAAACGAAATATTGGATTACATGTACATGTATATGCATGATTTTGAAGCATTTTGTCAACTTCCTGTTCTAATAAATTTGATCATAACCTCAGATTTTATGGTGGGAAATTTCACTTCCAGTGATTGAATTATTAGAGGGATTACTGTATGTAACACAATATGTTCCAGAGTGATTTCAATAATCCAATCCCAGCAAATGAAAATCCCCACCATAATATGAGGGGGTGATCAAAATCATTAGAACGTGAAGTTAACCGAAAGGTCCAAAATCATGCAAATAATACATTATTTCTTCATTGTTGTAGAGGGGTATCAAATTTATTGATTGAAGATTGTTACATAATTTGGAAGGATGGGGGGGGGGGGTGAATTTTACTGGGGTGATTGAATTTTTAAAGGATTTACTGTACTCGTGTCAGATTTCTACATTTTTCGGATGGACAGTCACAGTGGGACAATAATCCCAGCTCCTGAAACCATCATGTAACAAGCTGGACAAGACCCCAGGGAGATTTAATCAATTGCATTAATCAACCTTGTTACTCTTTGGAGAATCCTTCGGGTATATAATCCTCTCAAATATATAATGTAAGCGAGCATTTAATTAATTTATTGGGGAGAGCACACGTAGAGCTCTGTGTCTCTGAGGGATATATATATATACATATATGTAAATATAATATTAGTACCTATGGAGAGAAGAAAATGAGCGGTTACAGAAATATATATTGAATCCTTTAACAGTACATGGAGTTAAATATAGAAGGAGAAACTACTCCGCCAGCCGCGGGTCGCTGACCCGTGATGTCGCCCGCAGAGCTAAATATTGTATTCTGAATGGCTGTCAGTCACGATCTGTCCGTTTGATGTGCAATGTATGATTCCGCCGACCGAGTCGTTCGTTCTTATTCGCCGCAGAAAAACATCAACAGAAGTTGAAATTAAAAATGCGCAGTAGTTCCACGTAAAAATAACGATACATTAATTATGCGCAACACAAATATTAGGCAATTTGAAATCATACTGAATATGAGCACATTTCATTGATCAGAATATGACCATTCATAGCTTAGTTACAAAGGACTTTGGAATTATACTGTCGTTTTGTATATTTTATCGTTTTTCTACAATTTCCGCATTTCTCAACAAGACAAAAATTTGCAGGGAACTTGGTATAAGTACAGCGAATGTGGAAACGAATAGCTCATGAGGGACCGGTTGCACTAGCGAATAAAATAAACGATAGAAAACTTGTCAGAAACCCCATTCAAAATACATGGGCAATTTTGCCACGAACAGAAAATACATCATTTTCACTGCCGAATTAACAGAATTTCCGCATTTCAAAAATGACACATTTTGTGCTTGCGTTCAAGATCAAATAAAAGAGTACATATCAGTCTTTACCATTTTAGGGACCGGAAGCCTGAATTTGGATAAAATGCAATATTGTAAACACTAGATTGGCCTTTTTTCGCTTTTGGGCTGCCTCAAAGCTATTAACTAATGAGTACCCCCTGCGTGCTAATCGCTAATTGATCTTCAATACGTGTGTATTGAAGATCACTTCTGGCCCGATGGGGTTCTTGACGGGCATCGGTATTAAAGCTATTATATAGGCTGACGAATATCAACAGTTCATTTTATTCTAATTACGTTATACCACGGAGTTAAATAAGATTTATTTAAAAAGCTTGAGATCAAGTAAGCATATTATGCTAAAATAAACAATCTCGTTAACGAAAACGAGGAATGGTAAGCGCAACAGCACAATTCACACTGGTGGTTCCCTGGTGAGTAAAAATAAATTTCTACCCAATTATTAAGGCAAAAAGAGGATTTGAGAACGGGATGCATAATAAACAATTCCTGTATCTATCACAAATGAAAATGGCCTCTACATGTATATTGTATACGGTGAGCGTGTGCTGCTCAAATTTTGATATATAAGAGCTGAAAATACATGTTCGACAACTTATTTACGAAATTTTCTGACCAAGAGCAACACCTTCAGCACAACGAAGATATTCTTTCTCACGGCAGAAAAATGGACCTGCATGTGAAACAACTTCGGTTAGCCTGTCGCTTGTGTGCGGGGACCGAAAGCTTGTATCCTTTCGATAGAAACCCGGTTCCGAAACAGAAATTCAAGAAACAAATCTTGCAGGCGTGTGGCATAGATATCCAGCGTGATATCGATGACGTTCATCCACCATTTCTTTGTAACCGCTGTCGTATGAAACTGACGAAACACAAAAGCGCTCTACGGAAGTACAAGACTGCCGATATCTCATTTACAGGTAAAACCTAAAAGATTTTTTTTAGGCTTCCGACAAAAGTCGGAAGAGTCCTTATAATTAGGTCTTTCCATTTCCAATGGAATAGACCTATTGTTATTCTGTTTATTATTATTCTTATTATTCCAAGTACTTTTTCTTTTCGAAAAAACGACATGAAGTCTTTGATATAGAGCTTTGATATTCGGCAGACGTTTAGACCCAAGTCTGAAGATGTGCATATTTGTATCCAAAAGTGGCATTGACCTTGACCTATTGATTTATAGGGCAGTAAAGTCAAAACTTCAAATGCGAATATTGGTCGAACGGTTAAGAACGAGCAGCGGAGATCTCTTCCCCTCCATGGTCAAACTCAACACTCCCCGACGGCGTGCACAGCGGGCGGCTAAGTACAAATTCACATTTTCAATACACTCAACTTATAATAGCTTTGATGACGTCGATGAGGCGCATGCGCGGGAATCCGACAACTGCCGAACATGACCGAACCTGCTTTAATCCCCCAAGTACACATAGGCTAATCCGACGAATCCCTGCTGTGGCGGAATCGTACATTGAACACTTTGATCTGGCGAAGTAGTTTCTCCTTCTATATTTAACTCCATGAACAGTAGATCTGCCAGATAGTCATGGCAGATGCATTGTCGCGTGCCACCCAGTGGTTCATTCTCCTATTCTCTTTCTTATCTCTTCAACATAGGAAATATTTTTAATCAATGATAACAGGACTATTTTCGACCTGAAGTTGCCAAAATTATCATTAATGTACAAGCATGGTGGTCCTTTCTTGGAATGGTGGGGTAATCTGACCCATTACATGTACATGTAGTTACCATATTTACACCAGTTATCAATAGTTAACAAACCCACCCCATGCTAAAGAGAAAGGAAATAATGGAAGAATGAACCCCTGAGAGGCACGCATCAATGCACCTGCCATGACTATCCAGGCAGATCTATTGTTAAAGAATCAACTCCAATATCTGTGCAAGTCTGGGACTATAATTTGATGTCTCTCAAATTGAGGCCAAATTATCAGATCAGCATAAGTACACCTCCCCTCAATCCACTCCACTATTATTTCCACTCCACTCCAATAATAAATTTCAGAAAATTTAGATCGATAAATCCTCTAATAAGTCAATCATGCTGAGTGAAATTTCCCAACATAAAATCAGGGGTGATCAAAGTTGGCAAAATTGTCCAGAATCGTGAAGATAATTTACATGAATTAATTCAATATTCCAAAGATTTTAGAGGGCAATTAACGTTATTAGAACAGGAAGTTTGGTAAGATGGTCCAGAATCATGCAAATCTATAATCCACATATCTCTAATATTTTAATGATTTTAACGGGCGATCAAACTTTAGAATGAATGATTTAATTTTGACCGCAAAATTTGGAGCGATTAAATTTGAATGAGTGATTAAATTACATGTATACAGGATTTACCATACATGTACATATGTGAATTCCACATTAATGGTCCATTTGACTTGGGCATTTTATTAAAAATGATTTGAGACCTTCACTATATATGTACCCAATGTCTGGAAGCCTGCACCCTCAGCTTCATTGAACTGGTTTCACAGTTGTAGGTCTTTACATAATGGTTTAATAATGCTCTTTCAGAAAAATACATGATTTGTGTTGAAGATTTTACAAAAAAAATGTTTGCCGAAAAGCAGACCCACTGAATAGATTTGAAGAATCCCTGGAGAGCACTGTTTATCAACTTTCCATGAAAAATGCATTTTGTTTATACAGTACCTCTCTGGGACCGTCACCAATTAGACCAGTTCACTTCATCTCACTAGAAGAATGGACACACTTTGAGGCATTGAATATCATGCCCAAATCCCCATAACCCTTCCATCCCCACAGATACATGTATTTTCAAATATCAGCATAAATATGAGATCGAACTTGGCAAATAGAACATATGGCAAACATGTTCATCAACCTTCTACATGTAACCTATATGTACAAGTAATCATACAAAATGAACCCACTTATCCCTCATTAATTCCCCATTCATCCCCCATTGGTGATTGCCGATAAACACATGCCATGCCAGTAAACGTTTGATCTTTGCTAATCATACGACAAAATCCCAGAAGTAAAATTAATTTCTGTCATTGTGGCCCAAACCACAGAGCTACATAGACATAAAGTCAACTTGTTCTCAAGTAACATTCAAGTACCGGTAGTAACATTCAAGTACCGGTAGGCGGAAAGAAAAATAGGTCCAAGCAACGGAAACAAGAATATCATGTAAGTGAAGCCCAGAATCAATATGGAACTGTGATAATATATTGATCGGTTTCCTAACACTTCCTATAAATGGCCCAATAAAATATTATTACCGCCTGTCCCTGATTTCCCTTCCGGCCCAATTCTAGAAAAGAATATAGTGATAAATGACTAACAGAAAAAAAATCAAGCTTTCCACTTTTTTAGGCAAAATAATTCTCTTCTGTCAAGCACATGTGCTCTATCAGCAGCTGACTGATGTCAATATTATTCAGCTGCTCTCCCAATTCAGGACACTTGCCTTGACAAAAATCATGAGATGTTGAAATAATTCCTGTTCCTACGAAGTAGGCTACAGATCGCAAATTGTCCGGTAATGAGTCAGTGAGTCCATACGAATCCTTTCGTCGGCAAAATAAGGAGAACCATTGACATTAGAACCTTTATTTTTGGCATGAACGTGCATTAGGGCATTGTTACCAGCAAGTTCTGATCTGAAATAATTCTGATTAAAATTAGATTTATAATTAACACTTCAGTATATTGTTATAGATATATGTAAACTGTAGCCTTTAATGTGTATCCTATTTCACATCCAAACATTTCATCATTGACCACATCAGGCTTCAAATTCAGGTCAAATTACCCACTGATGGTGAAGTATCCTACATCAACCAATTAGCCTCGTGCAATAACCCAGCAGAAGAAAGAAAGATGTGGTATCATCCTTCAGATTAGTCTGTGTGAGCAACAATGATAAAAGTTTACTGAGGGTGAAACAAAGCCATGACGGCTGTTTAAAGGGTCTTAATTTATTTTCTTTGGGTAGAATTTAACTAGATAAAGTAACTTTGATCATCATGCCAAGAAAACTGTGGTCCGTTTTGCTCCAGCGTTTTATCGCGTTTAATGAGTATCAGTTACCACCACCGAGTCCTGTCCGGCTAAAAATACATTCCACTGTATGCCACATGGCCCTATTACTGAGGTTAATCTTAACGTGCATCTGGGACAATTCCACAATTGCCCGACAGCATAGGCCTACTGCATATACCCTCAAACAATCAGCGCTGTTTGCATAACTTAAATTGTTAAACCATATCATTGAAATAATATAGCAGAAAACATTGATGTGAGTTATGATATGTACACTATGACCAAAGACATGTTCATAATGTGCTAATCGGATAGTTAGGACAATCATTACTTTGCATCAGAGTGTGTGTGACTTGGATTCAAGGGGTAAGACTTTGGAGGGAAATACAATTTTGACAGCAGAAATATGACCCCGCCATTTGCTGATTAGAGCGATAAAACAGGGTAGGCTAAATGGACCCTTTTCAATGCAGTATTTCTTGGCATGGATGTGAAAATATGAGGACATACTTTGGGGTTTTTTTGTACCTCTTGAATATTGACTATATCACACTTGGATATAATTTGAACAAAAAATTACATGTGTAAACAAAATATGTCTAAATTTCTCTTGTCATTTCAAATCTTGATCCATTTTGATTCCTTGATTAGGGGATACAGAATCACTGCCACGGAGTGTGTTGGTGTGTCACAGCAATGCAATTCCGATTCACACAACGAAGCTGAGGTGGTTTAACGTTTATCAATGAAGAAAATCACCGATCAACCGCCATAGAATATAATGTGAAACAAGAAAACCGGAATAGTACATTCATCAGATTGCCGATACCCAAAATGTGTTGTCTCATATATCTAGATAACGTGATGTAGAGACGCTATTTATTCGTCTTTGTACCGGTTATGCTCAGGAGAATGACATAGAATCATTATTATCTTGTGCATAGAAGGTGTTGGTCTTGAGTTGAATTACCGTAAACTACATAAATGCTACCTTTCTACCATAGTACTATATATAAAAATTTGTTGTATTGTTGGGAAAATAATGTGATTCAAAAAGTTGTTTTGATCCTGGACAAGGGCACTGAAAACCATTAAAGAGATGTAAATGTATTTTCACACGTAAAGCTTGAAATCTACTGAACCTATATTATTCAATCTGTTTCCTTTAATTAAAAAATTGTAAAATTAAATCGGCGATCGTTATTTATTTTTGGAATGAAGGCACATTAGGAGACTGTTACCAACAAGTTCTGAGCTGACCTACTTTTGATGAAAATTTCTGATTTTTGATGAAAATCACTGGCGATTCTGACTTGGGCGGTGCCCATCTTAATATAGGCAGGATTTCAACTGGGGGTGGGGATTTCCAAGAGTTCAGTTCGCGTTCGAGTCCTAATGCCTACTGTACTTCGTAGGTCCTGTGACGTTAGTCACACTGCTCATGTTTAACACCATGTTAACAATTGTTGAGGTTAACTGCATGCCACAGCATTTACACGGGCAACTGTGAATTGAGCAGATTGAAATGGGTCGAATAAAAACTTTGCAGTCATTTGCTTTATGTTCGATACCACACTGAGCACCAGAGATTAATAACTATTGATGACTTTTTTTTTAAGTTTGCCCACATCCCATATTTCCGGAGTCAGTAATGATAAATTAATACATGTAATGTATTTTAAGCAATATCTCCATGATCACAGTGACAACAAATTTATCAATATCAGTACAATAATCACTAGATGGAAAAGGCTCTAATTCAATCACGGAAAGTAGTATTTGCGAAATAGAAACAGCTTTCATCCACCTACAGGTAACCAAATTTCCAGGTCTTTTCCAGAACTTTCAATGCCCTAAATTCTCATTTTCCAGGCCCATTTCAACCATCTGTTTTATCTTCTCTCATTCACTTCATGACTTGAAAATGAAATACAAATATACTTCTTTCACAATTTAATTCATAAGCTAACTTTTTTGACACAAGCAAGATATTTAAGAAATAAATGTTAATTTTCCATCCTCTAACTGCCCAGATAATGGATGGTAAAACGGAATTGCCTATTGTTTTGGGACGAAGCCGCAGGCTGAGTCCTAAAACATAAAGGCAATTCCGTTTTACCATCCATTATCTTGGCAGTTAGAGGACGGAAAAGTAACATTTATTTCTATTCTAAAGCATCATTTATAAATGTTACCAATGCTAAATAAAAGAATAAATGTGGTCCTCGTACTCATTTGAAATTCAATTCCCCCTGACAACAAACTCGGATAGACCCGTCCAGATCATCTTTTCTGATGTTCCACTGGGGCCGGTCTATTCCCTCAGGCGAGGGGTGTGGAGGGGGTAGGGAGGTGATGAAGCTCAGGGAACGATATTCCTGTATTTCAGTGCATAGACAATGTTTACTCTCGTTTTAAAAATTCATTTAGACGCGATCTTACATGTATGTGCGATGAAGAATCATTTATAACAGATTCCAATAATTATCTCACACCTATTACGGCGTTGAACTGTACGACCTCGAGACAGTTGCCATCACCGTTTTGCTGACTCCGCCCTCGAGCAGCACGTGAGTTTACAGCCGACACAAGAGCACTACCGAATGATTGTGACGGATTCTGAAAATTCTGGAGGATTTTTTATTACACGAGATAAGAAATACACTCCCTGAAATTTTCTTTCAGCGTGCCAAGCAATTTACAGCCCCATACATGTATATCAACATAATTTAGGTAAAACAGGTACACCGCCTCCTGTGAACAGCGGTCCGACTGAAATCTATCTGGAGTGACAGCTGTCGTCATTGCAATGTTACGATTTCTGCACGTGTGTCATTCATAAATTTACTACGATTGCCACGCCCTCGGATACACAGACTCTGCGAGACGGCAAGAATCATGCGAAATAATTCGCATTTGCTAGCCTTTCGAGTCGCAAAACTAAGTGAAAACAGATACTGTAGTCAATATCTATTGAAAGTCGAAAATCGCCAGTAATTCCCACTTATTGCCATTTACTATTGAGCAGACGGTGTGATAACCTATCCACCTCGGCCAAATCATATTTGGAATAGGTCCATTTTGGAATAGAGTCACGTGAGAAAGGGTACTGTATCGTCCAATATAGGACAGCAATCTCTCTATGCTTTCAATGCTAAAGATCAGCCAGATGCTTTAGAATAGTTCTTTTACAAATCTGTTAGAAAGGTCTTTGTCTCCAGCACATTTCAAGGCCCGGAAATTCATGTACATGTAGACCCCCCGGCCCCTTTTCCTCATGATTAAAGTACACCCAATCCACATCATATAATTGAATATATCTCACAGGGAACAGACAGACAGGCATGCCCCAAAATCAATAGCCTTCTTGTGTGGCTTGAGTTTTAACTAAAATTTGATCACAATCAATTCCTATGTTTTGACAGCACAAACAAAACAATTGTTCTTTCACCAGATTTTCAGCTCAAGTGACCTTGACTTTGAACTTTCGGCCTCACAATTGATAGGCTTTTGCTATGACCCATGAGTAAGGCAGACGGATCCGACGTACAGATGAACCTCAAAGATAGTAAGCTTCTTTGCTAGTCCGAGATTGAGGAATAGTAGAAATCCCTGAACTGGAGTTATGACACAAACAACACATTTATTTTTCTGGTGTAAGTGACCCTGACCTTTGACCACAAAATAAATAGGGTTAGGTATACACAAAGTTCTGAACCAATTCATAACTTAGTACAGTAGATTTTACTTCTTTTGAAGGTCTATGTGAACTTAACCATTGAACTTTTGATCTATGAAGGGTTCTTCTGTGCCTCATGGGCACGGTATACCAAAAGTTTTGAATCGTTTTTCTGGCCTATGTGAACTTGACCTTTGACCTCAAACTAAAATAGGGTTCTTCTCGGCACCATTGGCAAGGTATACCCGAAGCTTGGTACCAATATATAACCCAGAACTAGAGGTTTTCCACATCAGGGGTTTTTCTAGACACTTTTTTCATCGTGGTAACCACGATGAAAAACAATTACAAATTGAGTTTTTGCCAAATTTTGTAAATTGAGTTTTATTGCCGAAAATTGAGTTTTCTAAAATTTTGAGAATTTACGCGCCAAAGGCGCGCGAAAAATTGAGTTTCTACGAAATAAATTGAGTTTCTGAGAAATCTAAACTGAGTTTCGTCGTCTGTTATCCCGTCCCCCTCCCCCAAAACCCCCGCGAGAAAGAA
This sequence comes from Hanleya hanleyi, assembly GCA_036873755.1. Taxonomy (NCBI): domain Eukaryota; kingdom Metazoa; phylum Mollusca; class Polyplacophora; order Lepidopleurida; family Hanleyidae; genus Hanleya; species Hanleya hanleyi. Next base: position 27,174 of record JAVTVY010011340.1, read on the forward strand.
AAAAAAAACGTGTGACCAGCCACGCCACTCGAGTCGAGATAAGCACTCAGGATTTGTAACTGATGTGCAGACAGATAACTTGTGTACCTTTATTATTCAATCGTATAGCTCCGATAAGGATGTCTGGTCTTGAACTGTTCTCATTTCAGTCGTATAGGTCCGATAAAGACATTGTCCTGAACGTTTCTCATTTCAAAGCAAATTGTTCGGCGACGTTTTCGACGATCGAACTAGTCCGCCATTTTGATATTTCAAAGTTACGTCCCCTCTTTTTAGTCCACTCGGGAACCACTGCTGTCATACTGCTGTGGCTTATGAGTCTGGTCTCCGAGACACGCTGTCCGTCAATCTCCGGGTTTTTCGGTTAAGTTCGGAACCAAGACAACGGGCAAGCATTTTCTCTCTCAGTCAACATTTCACTTGGATGCGTGTGACGTTGAAAGACGTTTCCCCAGAAACAAGAAACGAACAAAACAGACATTATTCTCACTGTATACTTAGCAAACAAACTTGTATGCAACTTTGCTTGATGAGCTTCATAACATTACTGACATGTTCATTCACGATGAAAAATTGTCGCGAATTTATTTATTGTAAGTGTCCTACTAAAAAGATAAAAAAATTGAGTTTCCAGACTGCATGCGATGAAAAACCCCCAAAAATTGAGTTTTGTTGTTTATTTTGCGCGCCATAGGCGCACCAAAAAATTGAGTTTTTCATCTTTTTGAAATTGAGTTATATAAAGGAAAAGTGTCTAAAATAACCCCTGCACATATATGTATTTTGAAGATTTTCTGGACCAAGCATAGCAATCCATAATCTAGAACTGGAGATATCGCAGACAAAAAAAGTTAACAGATGGTCTGACTGTCTGAATGATGCAGGACACATGATGCAGGACAAACAGTCAGACAGCCAGAAATCGAGATCGCAAAATATGACCTTGTCCATCGACAGGTGAATAAAAGCAGTTCTTGTAAGTATAAATGTACATGTAATATCCATTTAAAAAAAAATTCAAGCTCAAGAATTTCATCAGACAATGAACAAAACTTCTGGAGTGGCTAAAAATATATAGACAGAATTATTAGAATATCTACTACACGTGGATATGTATAAGTAATATAAAGACAGGAATTGATAAGAGAACGGAGAGAACATATTGATCTGTCTATATTATCACCATGATCACCACTGAGAGTTTGTTGAACATGAAGGCTAACAGTACCAGTCCTAACCTACTATTGATAAATATACCACAGATACATAAACGATCAAAGATTACATTAACTTGTATATACATATACATGCACATTTGAAGCCTTTCCCCATGTTCCATGCCGATCAAAGGTGATTATGGAAATGACTTTGGCTATAGAAATGTGCATGTTTAACATGGTTAAAGGCTGAGATCAAACAATATTGAATAATTCTAATACCCATACACTACATGTACCTTCAAGACCATACGGGTGAATATGGATACTTGTGTCAGCGCAAACACAAACTTTCTATCTGTGACATGTTCTCCATTGATTTTTCCCACACTAAGTGGAATATGCTGAACATCAGCTAAAACATGTTTTGTGCAATTTTTTTTTTTTTTTTCTTTTTAATTTCAAAACATTTCATTCAGAATCCAGGAAAGTCGCTACTACAGTGAAACCTATGTATACACATATGTACAAACCATGCTTGGGACCAGATAATAATAGTGTCGGTGTGACAGGGTTCTGGTTTATCAATGTTCAAAATGTTTTGGGACCATGGATAATGGAGTTAGGTGCGCAATTGGCTTTTTCCTTGATATTTTCCATTCTCCCCTATCTTTTAACATGGTGCTAAATAGCACTGGTGACAATATAGTGCAGATATTTTGCTAATCTTTGGTGCCGGGGTTTAAAGGCGATATAATTCTTCTAATTATCATCTAAATTGCATAGATTCGCACTGCATGGAAAGGTAATATATCGTCTATTTAGCGTAGATTCGCAAATCGATTTGTCATTCACTTTATTGTCACATAAGGGAGAGTCAATATATTGTCAATTTAGCGTAGATTCGCAAATGTGTTTACCTCGTGGAGATGGCAGAGAAGACAATATATTGTCTAATTAGCACTTTGATAATCTCATCTAAATTGCAAAGATTCGCACTTCATGGAGAGTTAATATATTGTCAATTTAGCGTAGATTCGCAATTCTGTTTTACCTCGTCGAGATGGCAGAGAAGACAATATATTGTCTAATTAGCACTTTGATAATCTCATCTAAATTGCATAGATTCGCACTTCATGGAAAGTTAATATATTGTATATTTAGCGTAGATTCGCAAATCTGTTTTACCTCGTCGAGATTGCAGAGAAGACAATATATTGTCTAATTAGCACTTTGATAATCTCATCTAAATTGCATAGATTCGCACTTCAGGGAAAGTTAATATATTGTATATTTAGCGTAGATTCGCAAATCTGTTTTACCTCGTCGAGATTGCAGAGAAGACAATATATTGTCTAAATAGCACTTTGATAATCTCATCTAAATTGCATAGATTCGCACTTCATGGAAAGTTAATATATTGTCTATTTAACGTAGATTCGCAAATGTGTTTTAACTTCGGCGAAATTTCACAGAAGACAATATATTGTCTAATTAGCACTTTGATAATCTCATCTAAATTGCATAGATTCGCACTGCATGGTAAGGTAATATATCGTCTATTTAGCGTAGATTCGCAAATCGATTTGTCATTCACTTTATTGTCACATAAGGGAGAGTTAATATATTGTCTATTTAGCGTAGATTCTCAAATGTGTTTACCTCGTCGAGATGGCAGAGAAGGCAATATATTGTCTAATTAGCACTTTGATAATCTCATCTAAATTGCATAGATTCGCACTTCACGGAGAGTTAATATATTGTCTATTTAGCGTAGATTCGCAAATGTGTTTACCTCGTGGAGATGGCAGAGAAGACAATATATTGTCTAATTAGCACTTTGATAATCTCATCTAAATTGCAAAGATTCGCACTTCATGGAGAGTTAATATATTGTCAATTTAGCGTAGATTCGCAATTCTGTTTTACCTCGTCGAGAGGCAGAGAAGACAATATATTGTCTAATTAGCACTTTGATAATCTCATCTAAATTGCATAGATTCGCACTTCATGGAAAGTTAATATATTGTATATTTAGCGTAGATTCGCAAATCTGTTTTACCTCGACGAGATTGCAGAGAAGACAATATATTGTCTAATTAGCACTTTGATAATCTCATCTAAATTGCATAGATTCGCACTTCAGAGAAAGTTAATATATTGTATATTTAGCGTAGATTCGCAAATCTGTTTTACCTCGTCGAGATTGCAGAGAAGACAATATATTGTCTAAATAGCACTTTGATAATCTCATCTAAATTGCATAGATTCGCACTTCATGGAAAGTTAATATATTGTCTATTTAGCGTAGATTCGCAAATGTGTTTTAACTTCGGCGAAATTTCACAGAAGACAATATATTGTCTAATTAGCACTTTGATAATCTCATCTAAATTGCATAGATTCGCACTGCATGGTAAGGTAATATATCGTCTATTTAGCGTAGATTCGCAAATCGATTTGTCATTCACTTTATTGTCACATCAGGGAGAGTTAATATATTGTCTATTTAGCGTAGATTCGCAAATGTGTTTACCTCGTCGAGATGGCAGAGAAGACAATATATTGTCTAATTAGCACTTTGATAATCTCATCTAAATTGCATAGGTTCGCACTGCATGGTAAGGTAATATATTGTATATTTAGCGTAGATTCGCAAATCTGTTTTACCTCGTCGAGATTGCAGAGAAGACAATATATTGTCTAAATAGCACTTTGATAATCTCATCTAAATTGCATAGATTCGCACTTCATGGAAAGTTAATATATTGTATATTTAGCGTAGATTCGCAAATCTGTTTTACTTCGTCGAGATTGCAGAGAAGACAATATATTGTCTAATTAGCACTTTGATAATCTCATCTAAATTGCATAGATTCGCACTTCAGGGAAAGTTAATATATTGTATATTTAGCGTAGATTCGCAAATCTGTTTTACCTCGTCGAGATTGCAGAGAAGACAATATATTGTCTAAATAGCACTTTGATAATCTCATCTAAATTGCATAGATTCGCACTTCATGGAAAGTTAATATATTGTCTATTTAGCGTAGATTCGCAAATGTGTTTTAACTTCGGCGAAATTTCACAGAAGACAATATATTGTCTAATTAGCACTTTGATAATCTCATCTAAATTGCATAGATTCGCACTGCATGGTAAGGTAATATATCGTCTATTTAGCGTAGATTCGCAAATCGATTTGTCATTCACTTTATTGTCACATAAGGGAGAGTTAATATATTGTCTATTTAGCGTAGATTCGCAAATGTGTTTACCTCGTCGAGATGGCAGAGAAGACAATATATTGTCTAATTAGCACTTTGATAATCTCATCTAAATTGCATAGATTCGCACTTCACGGAGAGTTAATATATTGTCTATTTAGCGTAGATTCGCAAATGTGTTTACCTCGTGGAGATGGCAGAGAAGACAATATATTGTCTAATTAGCACTTTGATAATCTCATCTAAATTGCATAGATTCGCACTTCATGGAGAGTTAATATATTGTCAATTTAGCGTAGATTCGCAATTCTGTTTTACCTCGTCGAGAGGCAGAGAAGACAATATATTGTCTAATTAACACTTTGATAATCTCATCTAAATTGCATAGATTCGCACTTCATGGAGAGTTAATATATTGTCAATTTAGCGTAGATTTACCTCGTCGAGATAGCAGAGAAGACAATATCTTGTCTAAATTTTATTCGTACACATATTTTGTTGAATAGGAAGCAATATATTGTCTAATTAGAGCATTGATAATGTGATGTAAATTGCAAATATCCGCAATTGAAGAAGACTTAATATACTTTCTATTTAACATATATTCACAAAGCGGTTTAACCCTATCGATCATGCTTCATTCTCTACTGTTGAACCCAGAAATGATATGTTGTTAATATAACAATAATACATGTATTATCTATGCAGCAGTAAATCCTTAACAAGTAAATTGAATGTGGATATCCCTTGTTTGTTGAACCTAGAAATGCCATATTGTTACAATCACTATAAAACCATTAAGTGAACAATTCTTGTGAGAACCAAATGGCATTCGACACTAGGGATTGCGTCAAAATGATAAAAGGTCGACAATAATTTGATGATATTCCGTGCAGATTTTAGCAACTATCTCCCTAAAAAAAAGAACTATATAGTCATCTGTGAGTCCATCCAAGGGGTGGTTTTAAAATTTGCAGTGCTATCGCGAAAGGCGGCGAATGTCCTCTCGGACTTACAGAAATGATAATGACAATGTCGCTCATGACAATGCTTCACCTTTGATTGTTGAACCTAGAAATGGCATATTGTTACCATGAAAACAATTCGAAGAAAGGACGTTAATCACGAAAGCTGAAAACCTGGACTCTCTCTGGTATATTGTTTAACGATAATCTTTGCTCCATGCTACATGTAATGCTACATTATTATCTTCGCAATGAATATATCATGTCATAAGTACATGTAATTTGGATCACCTTCTTCCACAAAAATGATATTAGATACCTGTGCATTGCGTTTACATGATAAAATGATATAATTATATCTTGTACGATTTATCACACATCATTCGCACTGACATTTTCTTCCTCCGGTAGTGGCGCTATAGTCATGTCTTTGTCTCTTCAATGGGTGGTATTGGGTCTATCGACATTGGGAACACAAGAAGCTGCTTCACCGAAGAATCAGAACGGCCATATGTCGTTAATACATGTAATAAGCCAGTAATTAAAATTGTTGTTATGAAACACTCTTGTCGATTAACAGCGATACATACACAAATATTGTGTACGGGATACAAAAGTTGTTATCCATAAAATAGCCTTTTATTATATGTGATATCAGGTCGTTTCGTCACGCGATATTCCGGCAAGCTACATTTCGGTAAGCGACATTTCGTCACGCGACTTTGACATGTGAAAATGTCGCGTGCCACAATGTCGTACTCTTCACTTTGTGCCGAAATGTTGCATGCCGAAATCTCGTATATGCCGAGATGTCGCGTGCCGAAATGTCGCGGATTTGTTATATATTCGACTTTTTACTGGGGATATATGTGTCACTTGAGGGGAGATTTGGAGTGTTTGATTCATACTTTTACTTCATTACCAGAAACTGAAATAGAATATGTTGTATCTTCTATCGGCAATGTACAAATAAAGTTAAAACCTGGCATGGAGATATCCAAACCATAGTTTATTAGGTCTACACTCATATAATTTGGGTTTCGATAGAAAAAACACGGTAAAACAAAAGCCCGCTGCAACTGATATTTTCGATCATGGTCACATATGCTTTATTTCTTGTCCATGGACGCATTTCTGTGTTTGATGATATACCGGAGAGAAAAGGTAAATCTGTATCGGTGATTCTGCGGACGTTATATTTAAACTGGCCAAGCCATTGAAATGACTTTTCGGTACATTGAGTGTTGACTTCGTGTGTTTTGACGATTTTTTCTAACTTGGGAGTGAAATCTTTCTGTTTATGGACGGCTTCGCAGAAAGTGATCAGAGCGGATATGCCTGTTATGCCTCCGTTCGCCAAATCTGGTAAAATCACTCGTTTGGGAACGATGATAAGCATAAGTATGTATCAATCTCAGTAAAGTCAGATATAATATCACGGAATACATGTATTATATCTAAATTCAGCCCTATATAAATCCCGTGCGAGTTGAAACTACTATTGTTAGCCTATCAGATGGATAGCTGGTTGTAACTATTTCAAAATCACGCCCACAGTAATTACACGCGGTAGCTCGTGATCTAATATATAAACATTATCCCGAAACAGTTTCCAAATAAGGCATCATTTCCCGGCAGGGTCCGTAAACATGAAAGAGTTTACTCCCGCAGAAAAATCTGGCTTTGTTAGGGGTAGAAAATATCAAAAGATTGTGCCGTGCGAATATGTTAATCTCATTGGAGTAAACGTCAATTATTGTCAGAGCGAAAAGGTTGAAATGGTCGTGATTTTCTGATTTTGGGATCTTACATTGAACACTTTCATCACCCCAATCTGTGTCTCCTCCCGATTTATACCTCCATAATTAGGTTAAAGTCAGCATCAAGAATAATTAGCTTTATTATACAGAATCTAGATGAATGGTTGATACATGCGATTCAACTGGCTGATTTTGGTGAGCTATGTAGCATAATTAGAATACTAAAAACAAACTTGTTTTCTTAACTTCAATTTTTGTTCATCGTTAGTCATAGTTACACGCAATATATTGCCTAGTATGTGTGTATCTTCCTATTTCTGTCCTCTTAGTGCCCAATATACTGATAATTCCTGTGTAACACCAGTGACATGATTGAAGACAAGTGTTGGAAAAGTTTATTATTCGGAATGTCTGCATTTATTGTACGCATTATGAAGAGTTTTGTCAATGGAGACTCTGTTGAAATCAAATTCTGTAGTCATTGGTGATCTTGATTTTCAGATATTTCCCCAAGTGAAAATGTGCCTTTCCGTGAGAATGACCCCACAGTGCTATTTAGACAATATATTGTGAAGCCGGCGTGTGAAATTGAATCTGCGAATCTAAAAACAGATTTGCGAATCTACGCTAAATATACAATATATTATTCACTTTCCCCACAGTGCTATTTAGACAATATATTGTGAAGCCGGCGTGTGAAATTGAATCTGCGAATCTACGCTAAATAGACAATATATTAAGTATGCAGGAGGTGCGAATCATTGCAATTTAGATGCGATTATCAAAGTGCTAATTAGACAATATATTGTCTTCTCTGCAATCTCGACGAGGTAAAACAGATTTGCGAATCTATGCTAAATATACAATATATTAACTTTCCCCGAAGTGCGAATCTATGCAATTTAGATGAGATTATCAAAGTGCTAATTAGACAATATATTGTCTTCTCTGCAATCTCGACGAGGTAAAACAGATTTGCGAATCTATGCTAAATAGACAATATATTAACTCTCCCTGAAGTGCGAATTTATGCAATTTAGATGAGATTATCAAAGTGCTAATTAGACAATATATTGTTTCTTTCTGGGGAACAAGAGCTCCAAGTCCCAGCATCGCACATATGTATATAGTCTACATTTTATGCAAATCATTCGTGTATTTCGAAAAGGAAAATGCCGACATTCTCGGTATGAGCAAACTGAGAAGAATGGAATGTGCTCGCGTGAAGCTTTCTCGCGATGACAGGTTAAGGAAAGAGATATTCAGCGTTTTACGTCATGTTACATTGTACGTCACAGGTTATGTTGACTTTGGTCCATGGAAGATGAGCGTTATCCGCTTTAATAAGTATCGGCGACCTCAGTGGGGTATAACTTGTCATTGGCGTTACGGACAAGTCGAACGATATTCTCACTCACCCGAATCAGTCGGTGTACCTCCATTCGCAACTTCTCGGGGATCTCCGGTTTGAGATGTCCCCTTCGTAGATTTCCGCTCGGGAGTTCCGAATGGGTAGCTTCATGTACCTCGTGTGAGGGAGGATACTCGAACAGTGTCGATCATTCCGTCAGCAAGTTTACTCTGCTGCATAATCTGGTAGTGGGATGAATTCTCATTCAATATTTACGTTCAGTTGAATCGATGCAGGGGGCATATTGCGGTCGGTGGATTTGTTCGGGGAGAAACAGAATATATTGTATAATTAGCATCTCGTTCTAAATAGCAAAGTATCCTAGAAAATATCTGCAAATTAGCAGCTTTGCTAATTAGATTCTAAATAGATGCGAGAGAATATAAGCCAATCGCGCACCTTAATGGGATAATGTCAGTATTTAGAAATTTAACAGTTTACCTAGCTTAATATATATAGCCCTCTAGTATGAGGGCTATACGACGGTCTCAGTCACCCCCAGCGAGGGTTTTAGATAATTTTATTACGAAACACCCACCTCTGAAACTGCCATACATATAATTTTCTATCGCCTCCTGCGCACTATTTTAAAATCCTGCGCACTATTGTGAAATAGTAACGCATATACATGTATCGCCGTCTGAATTTTCCAGTCGACTACTTCCACTTTATACGCGCCATGTTCAATTGCAAACGACCCAGCACACATATACCGTGACGTCACCAACATGGCGCGTAGAGAGTTTAAAGTTTTCGAATGGAAAATTCAGACGGCGATATATGCGTTACTATTTCACAATAGTGCGCAGGAGGGGATAGAGATTAGATGTATGGCAGTTTCAGAGGTGGGTGATTCGTAATAAAATTATCTAAAACCATCGCTGGGGGCATGGGGGGTGACTGGGACGGTCGTATAGCCCTCATACTAGAGGGCAATATATTATTTAGCTACAGTTCACCCAGGTGTCAGCATTCACTGGTTCACTGTATCGCCAACTGATCATTAGTCTCGTTTTTCACCATTTTTGTGATAATGTTTATTTTTTTCTGACATGTTGAGATCCACATATAAAATAAGTATGTAATCAAATTATTATTCCATTATATTTCATTGATCAAGTAATTAATCAATAATGGATAATTACCTCATATACATACATGTACATGTATCATCTTGATTTCGTCAGCAAGGGTCAAGAGAATACCGAGGTCAAACAGTATGCACCAGGCCCTTTACAGTGACCAGTAAGTCTCAAACACTACAATACCAGAATAGCAAGTTAAAACAGCTGGCTAACATCAATGGCACCTGTAGGCTGTAGTTTCACATTCCTCTATTCTGACTATTATGGGAAAGTCTTGAGCTGCTTTCTGATACACAACTGACCAGTGGTGCTGACCCCAACTAACCATATACAAATACAATCAAAGAGACAGCAAAATTAGCCCAATAGATGACCCTATATTGAACCTTCACCCAGGATCAGCACATCTACACACCAAACAAACGATATAGTAATTGGCATATCAGTATTCATGCCAGTTTACTGGGCAAACACACTAAATGTAGTTCAAGTGATTTGATATAAACTACCTTAGATTTTTGATGGTGGGCGTTGAAAAGACCGGATGACCTGAAGTTCTGGGTTACTAATGTGGAATGATTTACATGCCATTATACATGTTATAATTATATTTATATGGGTAGGGTACTTCAGTGTTCTGGATTAGTGAGTTTACTTAAGAGACAAAACACCTTCGAGATATCAAGCTCAGACCATTCATGCCAGGCCCAGCCAAAGTCTTTCACTGGCCAGCATTCAAAGTACATGTATGAAAAGGACATTGTTTGCCAGGAATTCGACCTTGTTGAAAGAGCTGGGCATCCCGCCAAACACAATTCAATACAGAACACAAACTGCTGACTCGGCAAAGACAGCCATGTTACCAATTTACCAGAAATATCAATTATGAATTATTTAGCCCGTTGAAAAACTGCACTATATGATCTTGAATATTTCATAAGCTCTACGAGACAAGCCCTGATATGGTAATTGTAAGACCAAAACAAACTATCTGAATAACAATTCTCCTGCAGTTTTCTGTATTTCTAAAACATGAATGTGTAATAAAAACTTCCACAAGCAGCTCGATAGATTAAATTGTCCATGGGTCAATTCGATCGGATAGCGACCATCTTTTACAATGTGCATGCATCTGATAAATTTAGTTTGCATATTATATGTGGTAGCTTCCTTTCTAATTCATTTCTTGAATTGAGTGAAATTTTGATCCAAATATAAGGCCTAAATTAAAAAGGTGTCTGTTTGGGGTAACGGACGCTGGTCAGTGAGAATGGGTCGGTCGGTCGAAAATTTATTTTATTTTATTTTTTATTTTCTTATTGGTCAGTCAGTTTACGGTCTGTGTCACATTACGATGGGATGGGATTTTAGGCAAAATATCAGAGCCAGTTTATCTCAAAGCATTGAAATTCTTCACAGTATGAAATTCTTCACATATGTAATTTGCGCATTTTTATTCTGAAATTTACCAATACCTCGCATGTTATTTTCATAGTGCCTACAGTGGTACAACATTGCAACTTGAAAATAACATGAAAGGTATTGAAGATTTTCTTCAATTCTGAACAGATCTCCTTCAAATTTCAGATAAAAATGCACAAATTACATATAGATACTGTGGGGGATTTCACTTCTCTGAGGAGAACATATATTGCCGAAAATCCCATCCCATCGTCATGCGAGACAGACCATAGTTCCAAAAAATAGGAAATTATGAATCAGGTATTCCTCACAGTTAATGACAAAAAAGGTACTGCTTTTTGGTATGACTGCTAAATATATATGCCCTATAATGCAGCAGAAATTTATCCCTAAATATCATGACAAGGATGCCTCAAGAAGGAACCGAGAAGCGTAACTTTTCGTTGATGTTGTTGTTGTTGTTTAACTCCTGTCAGACTGACATACCGTTGGCTTCACGCTGCAGTCTTTGCATAGACAGCTACCTCCCTTCCCTCCATATTTCTGGGGGTTATAGCCAATAGGAAGGACTTCTCTCGACGTAACTCGGTAGGAAATCGACAACGGATGATAAATAATATATTCATGAAAAAATGTTGTCACAGATCACCTGTTATCACTTCAAGTAACCACTGCCGTTGTTGTCTCGGAAATTTTCGTGCCTCCTTCCGCGATGTTCGTACATCGATCAGCAAATACACAAATATTTATCCTCGATAACTATACCGTAAAGCAAACGTGCTTAAAGAGTTCACCCCATTGGCAACCTTAGTTGAATCTTAATCCTTTCTCATTTATTCGGCACAGTGGCCATTTACGGTTCCTTTTCCTGACAAAAACACAGGTGGGCCGCCATTTTCGACCATGCGGTATGGGGTCGGGAACCCTCGTGGGACTTTGCTATGTTAAAAATTCGGAGGGCTCCCGATTGCTACGGAGTCCGGGAAATCGGCGAGGCTGTTTCCACGAGTTTTCGAACTGAAAATATTTGATTTTCCTCGACAGATTACGGGAACAAAAAAATTCCAAAAAAATATTTCTTAAAAAGTTTTGAGTCGCGGGAATATTGCTGGGTCGGTCGGGTTACCCCAAACAAACACCTTTTTAATTTAGGCCTAAAGCATTCCTCTCAGGAATAACAACATGTAAATATTTGATGTTTATACATGAAATACAGCTTTTCATTCAATTTTAATATTACACTGGGGCTTGTACCAGATTTCATGGGAGACAACTCTTGTGTAAAGAAACGAGCTGTATATACTGTGAGTTTCGATCATATCTCCCTAAATTAGGCATCCCCTCTAATCGGTGTGGGAAGAAAAATTTCACAGTGAAAACGGTCGCAGTCCAAATATTGAAAGTCCTCAAATTCAGGAAATTAGTTACATGTAGGCTTCAACTCAAATGTGGCGCTTAGATGATGAGGAATCTCTCATGAGTATCAACATTTTCCCTGTGGGTAATGGGTGTGTCCGTAAGTGTACAATATACATACTTAAGCTTTCAGAATATATGAGGTTCTAAGTTGGGGCGTGACTCAGTTTGAGAGATGGAAGGTAAGACTAAGTTCTTTGGAAGTGGGGACAACCCCTGGGGGTAATGGATGCATCTCATAAGTATACAATGGCAGCCTGCATAATTCACCTTGGCAATCTGCAATTGCCGAGGTATTTGGCAAAGCATTAGAGATAAACCGCAGCAAAAAGAAATGCCAAGGCGATCGCCGTCGAGCACAATGAACAATGGGAAAACCGAAGATGTCCAAATGGGTGTTTATATGCTAAGGTGTAACAAATATGGGACACTGAAGCTCAAAATATAAAATAGACTACAGCTCTTCTTCTTTACATTATTTGATGGCGATATCTCTCAGCTACATTAAAATTATAGTGTTAACATACATGTCATGCATGTAGTCTTCAAGTGAGTTAGTATTCTCAAACCTGTTTTAGTACAGCATCACTGAAAATGTTGGACAAACACAGGACGGAAAATGGGGGGGTAAAACAATACATAAAATGGGAATAGAAAATGGATTTCTACTGCAAGGGGACTTTTAGGACAGTATTTTACATATATGAACACTTTCAGTGTTTGATTTGAAAAATTTAACGTATCTGTGAAGAAATTAGTACAAAGCATGACAAAGTGTCGGACAAACAAAGACGGAAAAGCTGATGGAAACGTATCTTTTTTTAAATTAATAGGCACTTAATTGAAATAAACTATGTTGAAAATTATAAAGTTATGTGAAGAATACAAGGTTTTTTAACTTGATATGAAAATAAAAGTTATTTATTATTTTTTAAAAATATGCCTTTATGCCCCAAAATAGTTGGACAAACTAAGACGGACAATGTTAAACAAATGGGGAGGAAAACCTGTCCATCTTTGCTTGTCCGACATTTGAAAATACTACAATTATGAATACCACAAACCAAACAGTGCTTAGGTACAGAGAAGAAATGACTGTGTATCACTATAAGTGTGTATTTTGATGGTCTGCTATGAACATGGCAGTGTGACTAACGTCACAGGACCTACGAAGTACAGTAGGCATTAGGACTCGAACGCGAACTGAACTCTTGGAAATCCCCACCCCCAGTTGAAATCCTGCCTATATTAAGATGGGCACCACCCAAGTCAGAATCGCCAGTGATTTTCATCAAAAATCACCAGAAATTTTCATCAAAAGTAGGTCAGCTCAGAACTTGTTGGTAACAGTCTCCTAATGCGCCTTCATTCCAAAATAAATAACGATCGCCGATATAATTTTACAATTTTTTAATTAAAGGAAACAGATTGAATAATATAGGTTCAGTAGATTTCAAGCTTTACCTGTGAAAATACATTTACATCTCTTTAAAGGTCATCCCAAACGCTCTGAGGTCAAAAATATAAAAAAAATAGTCCTTTCGATTCTGAAAATAATGATATTTTTTTCATAATTGTGTGCAGTCTGGTTGGCGAGATATTGCCGTTTGAAAGGTGAAAATCGCTCTCCTGCCAATTCCAGCTGTGACGTCACGGAGGGAAGCCGTCTTGTATTCTCTATGTTAAAGCCGTATACCACAGTCGTATGTAGCTGCTGATTTCTGGAGATTTTCGGAGTATCGGGGCATCATTTTTTAAATATGCCGCGACGTTGTGTAGTGGGAGGTTGCAGTTTTACTACAGATGACGGTGTTAGTATTCATTTGTGGCCCAAAGACGAGAAAATCGCTGCAAATTGGACGAAATTTGTACGCAACACGAGCCAGTACTCGTATAATTTGCTCGGCACATTTTGACAGAAAGACATCATTCGAGGACATCTACAGCGTAGCAGTTGAATTCGGGTACAAACCAAAACTAAAGAGAACAGCTATTCCAACTATCAAACGTAAGAACAATCAGAATGTGATGGCAAAGAAATCGGACAAGGAGAATCTATCACGGACATCGGCTGAACGAATCTAGCCTACAAGCAAGGCCTCGGGCAGGGAGACAGCTGTACATGCCCTGCTCGCTCTCGCGTGGCATTTGTTGCTTGAGCACCTACAGGTTAGACTGGATGAGTCTCTATTTCATATATACTATTTAATAATAATAATAAAATGATCTTTCATAAATATATATACGTTTGATAAGTAAATAAATAAAAAACACCAATTGGAGTGAATGGCTGTAGATACAGAAGTGATAATTATACTTTCATAATCCCTTGACATTTGAGATTGTGGGAATATCATTCGATTTCAATTTAATTGAGGTAATTTGTCGAAAATTGAGCAAATGTGAATGCCGATCCACTCACCACGGCTTACTTTTCGCCATGAATGTCCAAAGTTTTTTTATCAAACTATATAATTCTGAAATTGGTATTTCATGGGGATTATGGGAAAACAAACAAAATTCAAGTCGGACGTATATCAGTAGAGTTATCAACAGTTTACTGTCCATACTGCCGAATCCCGGAGTTTATCCCTTCGAAAAGGCTGCCTCGGTCAGTAACAACAATAACAACACAGATGTGCTCGTTCGTTACATCACAGAATCGTTCTACATTCAATACAGTTTGAAATATATGGACATTTGGTCTTATAGATGACGATAATAAGGTTTCCAGTCAAGTTGCATACCAATCTGTATTCAACAAACGACCTCTCCGAATCCTGTCGTCGTCGAGTTCCACGTTGTCAGAGTGGTTGTCACTGTCAGAATCGGAGCCGTACGGCTCAAATTGATAGGGCTGAATTCCGCCGTTGGTCTGCAAACAACTGTTAATTTGCCCGTCATCATCCTCCTCTATGTCTATTTCATCTTCTTGGCGAAAAATATTTCCATCTAAGCAGCTGATATCGCTCGAATCGACATCTGAACCGGAGCTCTGACTGCACTCGCTTTCCATGTTATCCGCTGTTTTTTCTCAGGCAACTTCCCTGCGTGACGTCATCAACCCAGCTGTGAAAGTGTGAAAAAGCCCACTTTGCTCCCATATTACGTGTGTTTCTGATCAGATTAGAATTTTTTCAATATTTTTTTCATACAAAGTGAAGTATGAACTATGATTTTTAAGGATTTTTAGACCAAAAAAAAAAATCCGTTTGGGTTGACCTTTAATGGTTTTCAGTGCCCTTGTCCAGGATCAAAACAACTTTTTGAATCACATTATTTTCCCAACAATACAACAAATTTTTATATATAGTACTATAGTAGAAAGGTAGCATTTATGTAGTTTACGGTAATTCAACTCAAGACCAACACCTTCTATGCACAAGATAATAATGATTCTATGTCATTCTCCTGAGCATAACCGGTACAAAGACGAATAAATAGCGTCTCTACATCACGTTGTTATCTAGATATATGAGACAACACATTTTGGGCATCGGCAATCTGATGAATGTACTATTCCGGTTTTCTTGTTTCACATTATATTCTATGGTGGTTGATCGGTGATTTTCTTCATTGATAAACGTTAAATCACCTCAGCTTCGTTATGGAAACAGCGCTGATTGTTTGAGGGTACCTCAGTAATAGGGCCATGTGGCATACAGTGAGACAGGGTATTTTTAGCTGTGGGTAATTTGACCTGAATTTGAAGGCTCAAGCCTGGTGTGAAATAGGATACACGTTAGGCTACAGTTCACATATATCTATAACAATATACTGAAGTGTTAATTATCAATCTAATTTTAATCAGAATTATTTCAGATCAGAACTTGCTGGTAACAATGCCCTAATGCACGTTCATGCCAAAAATCAAGGTTCTAATGTCAACGGTTCTCCTTATTTTGCCGACGAAAGGATTCGGATGGACTCACTCATTACCGGACAATTTGCGATCTGTAGCCTACTTCGTAGGAATATGCACTCAGAATATGCTGAAAATTTACTTATGTGTCGGACAAACAAGGACGGATTATGTCGGACGAACACTGGCAGGCAATGAAGACGGACACTGCATTTTGGTAGTGTACAGCTAAAGTACATGGGATGGAAGCATAAAATGTGGGGCATGTGTCACCCATCACACAAGCAAGGGGAATCACAAACCCCATGAAATATTACTGCAAATAAAGTTAATTAGCATAATTAGTATGTCGGACGTAACATAAGACGGAAAATCTGAAGATTTTTGATAAATCTAATTTTTTTTAAATATGTGTTTGCATTTGTCAGGAACTTTACATTCATGAAAAGACAGAAGGGGCATAACTTTCATTTTAATAAGGTTGGCATCATTAACTATGTAGTTGTGAGTACTTAGAGATCTCTACAATGAGGGCTTATTGGAGGACGGAAAGTGTTACGTCCAACCGTGGTGGTTAGGACCTTAAAATTCTTTTGTTAAATCACACTTTTGCCACTTTAATTGTGCATCAATTTCTACCTTTAGATCCATTCTACCTAGTGACTACAAAGAAAGTCATCTTCTATGTGTATTATTACATATAAAAGCATCTATTGGATGTCACCATGGTGTATGTCACAATCTTGGTGCAAATATTGGCCTCAAATCAAGCTTAATTAAGTTAATTAAAAACAAATAATTTGAAGTTGAACCTGTTATTATCTTTTCTATCTCCACAACACTCAGACAAAATAGTGGCATTTCCAGAAGTCAAAATTTCTTCATATGTAACTGTAATAAGTGACTTCAACATGAAGTGCCTGTTTGTTACACCTTAGCATATTACTACCCAAATAGCAAATAAAATTGCACAGCAAAGCAGGAAACTTTTGGAGGAGATTTTGCTAGCCAGGAATAATATCACTGTAAACCGTCATCTTGATATTGATAATCGAAAATATCATTCTGATCATAATCTGAATTTACTGGTGCTAAACTGCATCACGCTCTCAAATGCAGTGACAGTGCTATGGAAGAAATTTTGACATTGATATCGTGAGCATAGTGAGACTGTCGACATGGTGAAATGTAAAACTGTTGTTAATTGGGAGTTGTCCTGCATAAAGCCTGAACTGGCGAACGATGGAGAAAGTCTGCTGAAACTTTATTGTGAGGTGTGCAGGAACCGTTATAATGACCGACCGACCAACACATCACCGACCAAGTGGCTTTGTCACTACGACCATAATTTATTGGATAAATGAGTGGGCCAAGCTGGAACCGAATATAATGAAAAAGTGCAATGCTGCCGATCCTATCGCCAAGTCTGCGGCAGACAGACGCAGCATTAGGGACGTGTTGAACATTCTGGAGAGGCAGCAGACAAACAACATTACCAAGAGTTGGGAAAATCACAGCTGTGAACAGAAACCAACTAATGAAAACATTCCAACTCACAGGTGCACATTCATTGTGTTAAACTGTAAACCATGAACGTTTTGAAAGGTTTGAAAAAAACCATCACCGAGTTGACTTGGGGTCAGGCTTTTTGCCCTACTGTGCAAAAGCGATGACAGCTTTCTTGACAGATGCTGTTAGGCAGGAGGAAATTACTGACCCTGTCAACTCAGATGTGTATTTCTCATTATTGTATGATGGTTCAAGTTCAGCCAAGACAATGGAAACATCCCAATTTTAGAAAACTACTGTAAAACAACGCCGAGGTGAAGCCCTTTTTGCCATGGCAAAGTGAATTCTCCTCAGCAATTTTTGTGCCCGCAGGGGTGTCCCATTCATGTACATGTAATTGTACACATGTACAATGATGTAAGCCTTCAGCGTTATTATGAGGTTATAGGGTGGGTGAGGTTTAATTTGGGAGATAGAGGGTTGAGCTCTCTTCCGCGTGGGTGGGGGTAATGGAGGTCTCATAGATGTTATTATACAATGATGTAATCTTTCAGAATAAACGAGGTTATTGGGTGGAGTGAGGTTTAGTTCGGGAGATAAAGTGGCTGAGGCTCAGTTCTTTGGGGGTGTACAATGGTGTAGGAACTTCCCTGAGGATTAAGAATACATGTACATGCGCAATGTTGTAAACTTTTATGGCAGTATTTTTCGGTGACATTACATTCATGCTCCCACGAGCATATTCCCACGAGCATGTGACCTCTTATTCTGGTGAACACAAGTGCAGCAATTCCGTGTACGACTCCCTCTTTCCTGTAATTCAACTAATCATTAGTCATTATGTATTGATTTATTCAATTCAATTCAATGACATTTATTTTGCATTTAAGGATTTGCTTCAGGTGAGATTTGAACCTGTCTACTTACCAATGTCTACAGGCATGACAGGGGCAGATACAGGCCTTATTTTATACCATTATACGGCGCCCAAAATAAACGAGGTCTAAAAATGCCCAAATTAAGAAACGAAAAACGCCCAAATTGCGACAAAAAAATCCAGGTATTTTATTATATTATGCAGCAAATTTACGTTTTGTATTTAATTTTGAGACGGTTTACTCACGTTTACATTTGTCCCTTCAAAAATGAAGCGATGAAATCAAGACGTAAATTGCCAATGCGAGCCACCATGTTACTTTCACCAACCCGATTCATATGAACTTCACTTGATAAGTTGACACTAGGGAAATGATAACTTTAACTATGCTGAATGCTAGCCGGAAGTTATCGTCTTGTGGGCAGCGTGGAACAAGGTGTTTGCGCAGCAACCCCTGGTAGCGAGGTTGATTAAAGCAGACTTCTACTTCCTGTGAAGAAAGCAAACGAAAATGCCTCGTGGTCGGCCACCGACAACCGGGAGTTCTCATAATCCGAAAAGCGCCAGCTATGCCCACAGTCAGAAGTGAACTGCTGAGCTTGTGAAGGCAACGGATGGGGGAATAGGCCGTTTTATACAGACCGATCCTATTAAGTTCATGTTCCTGGTCATGTTCTTTGGGAGTTGTCTCCCTTTGGTCTATATCACCCATGCAGAAATCGCCAGGTTTTCAGTTGCCAATTCTCACGGAATTTCCGTGAGTATGGACTAACCTCCCGGTCTCACGGAAGAGTTCAGAAATCTCACGGAATTCATAGAATATCTTCTCAAAAGTCTAAATCTGCAAAAAAAAATCTCATGAAAAGGGATGTAATATAACATTTTGACAATTTTTCTATAAAAATTGACATAATCTCATATGGAAATTTATTGTCTGGAAATTTATGCGTCTGATGCGTTTTAGAGCGTCTGAGAACGTCTAGCGGCTGGGCCCCCCTCGCGGGCCCCAGAACCCCGGCCAAAAAATGTTTTTGCTTCGCTGCGCTCGGAAAAACTCAAAAGGCGCCAAAAATAACTAGGCCCATGGGCATATATAGAAAGGTGGTTCAGAAGATAAAAGTTGTTGCTTGATTGAGGGTTGGGACAGACCACATCCATTGCAAGTGAACTTCTCTTTGCATAATCTAGATTTTATTGCACTGTACTTCCTGAGTAGCAGATTTCTTTTCCAGAGTTTCAATTCAAAATAGTATCTATTTGTTTGAAAAAGCCCCCCAAAAGCACATGAAAAACTGGCCATAATACCAAGCTGATCCGTATGTAGTGGTAATACTATTATACATACATGTACACCCAGTACTGGCACTGAATGAAAGTATTAGAACACATGAATGCATGAAACAATAAGTGGCAAGACATCCATCTCAGAATATTTCAGTTCTCAGACATGTCAGATAGTATTATTTCTAAGTTTAACTTCAATTGATTCATTATTTTCACTACATACACCTATATATCTAACACCAGTCCATGTGATGACCTAGTTTTAGCTTGACCATTGATCAGAAACTAGACCCAGCATAGATACATGTAGGCCTACAGCCCCCAGAGCTATGGTAGGGCAGCTATTTACACATGTACATGTTGCCTCCTGAACTGTATTTCTCCAAGCTGAGGTCAATGTTTGGAAAAGTGACCATAGCAGGCTTCCATACTCTAGTGCGTGTTAATCTGATATCTTGAAGGAAAACAATTAACAGAGTATTATTTAATACAGGTAAGGGATCAAGTACAAGCTAAGTGACTATATATAGGCCTACAAAGCCTGTCAACCACTAAAGGATAACTATTCTGGTCTGAGAAAGAATAAACAGTTTGGAACTATTTTTATACATGTACTTCGGACAACCCTAAAATCAGAAATTTTCTAGATAGTAGATAGCATAATAAAGGTGAGACAACTCACCTTTCTAAAAAGCTGTATCTGTCCCTAGTCTAAGGATTCATAGGCTGGCACGCACCCACTCCGGCATGAGAGACAAGTTCTGCTTGAATGCAGTGTTTGGAAAATATATTTATCTTCCACATGGTTCCCCAACTTTGTATTGATAAAGGGAGATAACCCAGCAAACACCTAAAATTTGATTGAATGATGCATATTTGCAAGTGACCCAACAATACATGAATATTCATTTGCAAAGTGTTTTTATATCCGCCATCTTCTGTTCTTCGGTATTACTGGTCATCTATATTTCCTTGTATTGTTGACATTAAAATTAAGGAGCCATGCTGATGGGACAATCGCTCCACGAAGGGAGCATGAGAAGAAACGGTTAAGAGTCAAATTAATAAAATGTTGGATACCGGTATGTTCAAATACATGTATATACAATAAAGGACAATAATATAAAGATCTTGCATGCTGTGAGGTGTGATATCACGATTTGTCAGCTCGAGACGGTGATGTTGAACGAGTGCTGAATGTTTGATTATACCGAAAAAAAACCATAAACAATACAAATAGATGTACAGTGTTTTTGCTGTCTTTTTTTTTATCCATGATTTCGGCCAAATCTTCATCAGTTGGTAACGTAAAATGCTTTCCGTCCATACACGCCATTGTGATTACAGCGGAATGACAGCACAACAGACAACAATGCTACGAAAGAGTCTGTTCACGGGCGATAACTGCGCGAGACCATGTGACATTGCCTCTGCCGTGTGATGTCAGCGCGTGATATTGGCACGAGATCGTGGGACATCACATTGACGAGCTTTTTTTCATACGACATCGAGAATTGCGGAATATCACGTGATGGTGTCTCAACCAATTAAAATAAACGAATACACAGTGAGGTAATAATGTGTGTTGTCACTGACAGTTGATTTCATTGGCATTTATTCTAGCATGCTAAGGTACATGTATAACAGAAGTAAAGTTCTTCTAAACAAAGTATTGGAAGTTCTGTCTATGTTGGGGCCATAATCGTGACCCCCACAACTGTGAGGTTTTTCACATAGAGATAATTGGGGCATAGCAGCTGTTTCCTAAAAATCTTCACTCATGATACTTGAGGTAAACTTTCACAACTTGTAGAGCTGAAAGCTACATGTAGTACATCTATTTAAATTATGTGTCAAAATCAGAAGCTAAAATTTTCTTTTTGACAGTTTTGCCTTATATTCTTGTGTTAAATTTGATGCGTCTTTGAACTCGAAATTTTTACTGCCAAATGGATACAAGGTCCAAGACGAAGCGTGTCTCCTTGACTCTCTGAAGACAATTCTCACTTCAATTGTGTGAGCACGTGATATATCCAAGGACTATGGTCAAGGCCTTTGCATTGTAGCCATTGTGAAATTGAAATTGAATCTGTCACTGCCAATTCAGTCCTAACTTGGGACAGCCGAAGTCTGGTAGATTTAATATGGGAGAGATAAGGAATAGACCCAATTTGGAGAGCCTGTTCTAAATCAAGAAACTTTTCCAAACAATGCGAAGCACCCTGGGAGATGGTTTTCCGGCAGATTACCTCGTTCCTAAGGTCACAAAGGTGTTTCACTATGCCAATAGAGGAACACGGGATGACGTCACTCCCCCGCTGTTCCCCCCTCTGAAAAGTCTAAAATTATTATTGAAGTTAATGAGATTTATCATAAAAAAGTACAACTCAATTACCATTCTAACATATATGTTGGGGAGCTAAGATATCTTCTGCGTGTGAAAGTTTGGTAATTTTCTCATACTTAGTTCTATATTTCAAAGCAAAAATTGTGTCCCGTCCTATCTGCCTCCATGTTATCTTACCCCCAGTTGAATTTCCGCTGGAGGCTAACAGATCAGCCAAATCTTTTGTTCTCTGTGAGACCCGTGTTCCTCTATAAATATCACCGCCACACAGAACTGCTGCAGAACAAAAGGTGAATGAGCACCAACAGGAATGAGAGGACTTCTCCTACACAGTTATGCTGCTTCCACATTTGACTGTCATAATTCTGAGTCAATGACAATGGCATTGGATATTGTGAGGTTTGTGGGGAACAGCATGATTCGGGGAGCAGAGTCCCCCAGAATACATTGTATTTGACAGGATCCAGTCAAGTTCACAAGACGAGAAAAAATGTTAAATCTACTGTTGTTGCTTTGACACATATCTCATCCGTTAACCATTTATGGTTGTTGTTGTTGCAGCTTTCTGTTGTTGTTGCTGTTGTCGAGTCATTTGAGGCCATCAAATCACTGAGACACACACAAAACAATGCATACCTATATACTTACGTCTTATTCTCAACGCTATGTCTGGGACAAAGGCTGCTGCATTACCGACTTTTCGAGACCAGCGCAGTTCAACTGAAGACGATTTCAAAGTACAGAAAACGCATGTTTTTTCGCAAGATCAGCCATGTTACCATAAACAGTCAGGTCACGTGACGGTGCCTTCGGCCACCCTCGTCCTGCTCTGTTAACTGTTCATGGGAAGGTTCCCGATATATTAAGAGCCGGTGAATATCATTTGCTTTCCAAAACAATCTGCGACACACAAAGCAAAAAAAATCGGCAAGATCATAATTGACCCAGACGAAAGTAATGAAATGAAAAACAAAATAAAAATACAGAATTAAACCTGGGATAAACACCAACATTTTTTTATATTTTTTTTTTATTTATTTTTTTGTTTCAGGTTGTTTTAGGTTGGCCAAGAGAGACCACTGGGCATATATACTTGCCATGTGGCCACAGGTGCTCGTTACCGTTGTTAATTGATTAATTAGGTTGGTTACAAGGGGGGGGGGAGTTTGAGGTAGGGAATACCCCATATATTCCCTACCTCAACCCCCCCCCCGTAATCAACCTAATTAACCGGTTAACAACGGTAACGAGCCCCTGTGCATGTAGCCACACAGTACAATGATGTCTTGCCCACGTTCAGGGGCTCGTTACCGTTGTTAATCGGTTAATCAGGCTGATTACAAGGGGGATTGAGGTAGGGAATACCCCATTTTATCCTACCTCGAAACTCCCCCCTTGTAATCAAC
This sequence comes from Hanleya hanleyi, assembly GCA_036873755.1. Taxonomy (NCBI): domain Eukaryota; kingdom Metazoa; phylum Mollusca; class Polyplacophora; order Lepidopleurida; family Hanleyidae; genus Hanleya; species Hanleya hanleyi. The sequence goes on from JAVTVY010011340.1 coordinate 50,902, forward strand.
CTAATTAACCAATTAACAACGGTAACGAGCCCCTGTGTGCTCACGTAGCCTGGGACATTTTGAATTTGGCGGCCACCTTGGAAACTAATTTTACAGATCTTTCTTGAAAAACGGACTAGAGCATTAATAACAGCATCGCTGCAAGTTTCATGACCTCGACTAAAACAATAAACAGTATTATTATCATATTGCTGTATTTGACCATTATATTGGTGGCCATCTTGAATTTGGCGGTCATATTGGAAAAAAAATGAGTGGGTCCTTATCAGAAAATGGTCAGAACATCTTTGGCTACTATCATGCCAAGTTTCATGCTTTTACCTCGAAGTGCACAATTCGACTAGTTTTGTGCACGATATTGCTCCACTACTTATACCATATGTATACATGGTTTTGGCTTAATCTTGTATTTGTTACGCAAAACTCTTTCACCGTTCGGGTATTTCTCCCCTTGGTGTAAATTCCACATGTTATGGACAAAGCTTCTTCAATATCGAGACAGTATCACTTGTAATTGTTCTCTTCTTACATCTTGACAGAACTTCAATCTCGAATCTTACAATAGTAGTAGATAAAGTTGATTTGGGGTCCCATTGACCTTCGACCTCTGAGTGCACTTTAAGTGCACAAAGGTCATTGAGTGACCATCCGGTCACGTGACCGGAAGTAGCCTTTGACCCCTGCTCCCGGTCACGTTGCAGCGCTGGGGTCAGATGTCACTTCCGGTCACGTGATCGGAAATGCACTCAATGAACTTTTTGCACTTAATGTGCACTCAGAGATCAAAGGTCAATGGGACTCCAAGTCTCCTTTATGCCTCACGGTCAATACCATTATATACGAGGGTCGTCACAGAGGTCATATGCAAATTTTTGAGGTCAATTATTTGGTCATGACTGGAACCTGAAGTGACGTCACAGAGGTCATATGCAAATGTTGAGGTCAATGAGCACCCAGAAGCTCTTATATATACGAGGGTCAGTCACAGTGTGCATCATTCACCGTTCGTCATTTGGTCAACCATGTCACCAGTCCTATGAGCCATCCCCTTTTACACCTCAGGTGGAGTTACACGTCTATGAGGATAAAGTCGACGTCGTGGAAGACCATGGAGATGTTTGCTGGTCGCGCGCTGAGACCATATCGAATACGGTTACGCTAGACCATGACGGCTGGACCAAATTTAAATGGGTATTGAGCAGTGAGCTCAACGGGCACCTCATCCACATAGACAATGCACAGCACACACCATGGACCATTCTTCGCATGCCTGGGGCATTACCATGACTCTACGCGAAGCTTCACCCTAGAACCTGATCTGTGGACAGCCTTCGAGAAAGTGGTGCATATTGTGGATCAGCTGTTTATACCGGACGAGCGGTCAGCTGTTCATTTGGGCTGGGC
>JAVTVY010011341.1:0-56267 GCA_036873755.1 Hanleya hanleyi
AATGGTTGTCGGACTTCTTATACCCGCATTCCAGTCATCGTCATTATAAACCGTTCGTGTTTCAACGACCCCATCTATGGCAAATACATTCTCCAAACTGGGCCAACCGGAACTACCTAAAATGTCCGCATTTTCTCGTACGAATCCAGCCCATACAGAGTTTTTATCCTGTAAAAAAAACATACAATTGAGATATTAAAAGTGAGCGATCTTTATATGGAACTCGGCTATAGTCGAATTTTAGATGATTTACAACGCCGTTCGCTATGTACATCATTATATCGACAAAGTCGTGTGATTAAACGTATCAGTATTGTCGGTGAGTAAGTCGTAATAAAATTGTAATACTTACGGACGATTCTTTAGGTTCGATGGTATTTTGCAGTAAATTCGCCATTCCGAAGTAATAAGCGATATAAACATTCAAAACTCAATGTTATCATACACTGATTGAAATCAAGTTATGAGGGCTATAATTGAAACGCTTTCCTATAATCAAACCATGTCATCTCTATTTATTCTATCACAGCTGTTACCACTATACAACCGTATACTTTCGCATTGACAGGTACTAAAATCAATACAATTATGTAACATGACCGCCTCATATCTGTATATCGAGGTTATAATCAATATATATATACCGCGTAATTATCAGTCGAGTGTTACCAAACACTAATTGCAATGCCTTTTTGTAAAAATTAATATAGAGGCTACGATATAGGCCTCATTTTTGAATGATTAGCGTACAGATTCGGAGAATTTATTGATATGAATCCGTACTATATATATATATATATATCGAAATAACATCTTTTTGTAAAACCGATATAAAACCTAAAATATATGCCGTGTTATTTAATCGTTATTAATGATTAACGTACGAATTCGGAAGATTTATTAATAATATCATATGTAGATCTATACTATATATATATATATCTAGGTAAATTATAACGTATATAATTTATTAATATCCAGACGCAATAATTTATACAAATAGAAATTGATAATGACGTATGACAGCGCTCGGTGGATTTAGGAGGCAGAGGAGGCTATGTGGATTTGGGAGGCTATGTGGCGACCTGTAACACGCATTATCTACTACTAACAGAAACCCGTGCCCACCCAACGTGTATAATCCAAAGACCTAATTCGTATAACATCCACATCAAAGAGAAATGTGGATGGTCGAAATTGAAAATGTGTACCTTAGTTCATATAAATTAATTCGATAAATATATCTCATTCGAAAATGGATACTTGTCAGTTTCTTTTGTTTCATTCTTGAAGCTAGATATACATTATGGGAACGTTCTATTACACTGTGATGCTTAATTGATATTGACAACAAAAACAAACATTCCAATGCCTTCCTTTTGTATAAAAAAGGAAAATTGAAAAAATACGAAAGATCCAATATATATGAATTTGTCAATACAATAGTTATATCACTAGCAAGTGTCAGATCCGATATCAAGATTCATTAATCGATAACGAAATTCCGCTTCAATAATCGCAAGACCTATTTCGTATGACAGTTAGCCTCAATTCCAATGTGTATAAAATAAATACAAGAAAAACAGTTTTCGATGATGTCAGCAAGACATAATGATGTTCTATACATAAACTCCGAAATCACTGATCATTATTCCTTATCCAAATGAATTCCATGTCGTGTCCAGAGTATCAGTCACGCTCTGAATGCGTTGTTCATTTGAACACTATGTGAAATCACATGATATTCAAACAACCCCCAATCTTAATAAATTAATATCCTATCAACTCTCTCCAATCGTACATGTCGCTATATAGAATATTAAGTATTACAATTGAATTTGGTGTTCTGAGCGCCTTTACCATGAATATTTAATAGTATTATGACGTCATGGTTGCATCTGGATTAGTCCACTTGCAGTCGGGGAGGGGAGATAGGGTCACAGTGTCCGTTTACCTTAAGGTTTACACCAAAGACCAATCTATATATCTATCACGTATTATGGTGCCACAATGTCGGACCACGGAAACATGAAAAGACACCCCGCCAGCGCGGCGTCTAAGTCGACTGAGCCAACCAAAATTTCTCTGTCATTAATGTTCCCTTCAAAGCACTATGAAGTGTTCTCAGGATTGGTTATCACTCGAGTTACTGCAAGTCTGTTAGATCCTTCAAGCGACATATACAAATGGGGGAGCAGACAGGATTTAATTTTAATTAGGTTGAACAGCCTCAGACGTTATAGCCAAAAACAAAAATTAGCTAAAATCTAGTTGCATTGTAAGGCTGCATGTGTTATCTCGCCGTCAGGTATTTGCGCATCCCTCTTCTGTCCATTTTTGCAAATATCAGGCCAGTCTCGGCAAAATGAGATGTATGTATGTGATTAATTGGAGCGATATACAAGAGGTGGCACAAGCTGACATCTGGCGGCTAAAAAGCAACCATATGACTCAGCCACAAGCTTTTCTCGACACCTCACATTCAGACCTCAGACCCGAGAATACGGTGGACTTAGCCTTAGTATCTCAGCCGCGCTAGTAGTAGAGAGCAAGCATTTCGAGTAAGGTTTTCCAGGGAGGTAACTCTTGGTCCCCCTTTTTCCGCCAGGGGGCGCCACCAGTCCCGTATGACTAGTAGTAGGGAAAGGTGATTTAAAGGCTTATTGACCTACTTATTTGTTCCCCCGGGTAAAATTTAAGGGGGTGGTCACGTGGCGATCACATGTACAGACCTGTCTGTGGGGGTTTTCCCACAATGTCGTACACGGAGGTGACCGAAGATGTCACGGAGGTCAGATTATTCTTCCGCGGTGATGCGGTCTGGTGGTGATGCGGTCGCGAGAAAAAGCTTCCGCGGAGAAAAAGTAGTCCCCAGACTTGAAATACGCTGCATGGTTCGATTGGGTCGAGTGAGGTATCAAAGTGAAGCATTCGTGAAGGGGCATCCAGTCATGGGTGGGTGCATGTCAAATTAGGATTTTTCCCCGAAACTATAAAAACCGGAACACGGACTTTACCCCTAAAATAGGGGAAAACACCTATCAACCCTAGTCAAAAGGGCTAATATCGGTCCCCGGGCTTATTGGGACCTGCCTATCAAGTCAATGGGGTGGGTGCATGTAAAATTAGGATTTTTTACCGAAAATATAAAAAGCGGAACACGGACTTTACCCCTAAAATAGGGGAAAACACCTATCAACCCTAGCCAAAAGGGCTAACATCGGTCCCCGGACTTATTGGGACCTGCTTATCAAGTCAATGGGGTGGGTGCATGTAAAATTAGGATTTTCCCCCGAAACTATGAAAAGCGGAACACGGACTTTACCCCTACAATAGGGGTCTGTATTATACAATATAAGGGAAAATGCCTGTATGGACTAATGGTCCGATGGGGTCGAGTGAGGTATCAATGTGAAGCCTATGTGAGGGGGCAACCGATGGGATGGATGTGGGGTAGGAATATCGTCATTCTGCGCATGCGCAATAGACAAAGTGTATGGAAATAGACGTTTTGGGAACTAGAGGAGCCACTAGTGGGCCGATTGGATCGATTGAGGTATCAATGTGAAGCCTATGTGAGGAGGCATCTGATGGGATGAGTACGGGGTTGAAATATCGTCACTCTGCGCATTCGCAGTGGACAAAGGGTACGGAAATAGACGTTTTGGGGTCTAGGTGGGCCACTAGTGGGCCGATGGGATCGAGTGAGGTATCCATGTGAAGCCTATGTGAGGGGGCTAGACTAGGGTGTCGTTTCCATTCTGCTGCGCAGGTCACGTGGGTTGTGACGTCACTTCCGGGTTTCACCTCCAAACCCAGAAGAGTTCCAATTTTCTCTTAGACGTCCGGATGTTCAACCTCCGAGGTGTTTCCCGGCCCGGCCCGGCCCGCCCCGGCCGCAGCGCGCGCGCGCGCGGGGGTGATCTGATGCCGCAGCGCGCGCGGGTTATCCGGAAGTGCGTGGGTGAATCCGCAGCGCGCGCGCGCGCATGAACACCCTCATACATACCCCAATGCAGCCGCAGACGTGATGTGCCCGGATGATAGACACGGACGTCGTCGAGAAAAACACATACAACACGTCACATACAGTCGCCCCCCTCAAGACCCTCATATATACCCGGATGACGCACGTTACCGAAAAGACACGGACGTTACCGAAAAGACACGTACTTTACCGAAAAGACACGGACTTTACCGAAAAGACACGGACGTACCCGAAAAGACACGAAGGTGAACGACATTGTTGAAAAACCCCACAGACAGGTTATTACATGCATCCCTATGATGTTCACAGGTTACGGCCATTCACGAAGTGCCGTCACAGGGCGTAGCAGAAAAAAGCGCATTTCTAACCTTATTGACCTTATGCCGCAAGCGAGTATAACAAGTGCCCATGACTCACACGGTGTATAAAACCCTACCCAACAGGTACACTATAAAGCCACCTCTCTAACCGTTCGCTTTTCATTCCCCACCATGTCAGCGAGCGGAACAGAGCTTGCGTTATTCCAACTGACGTCCGAGGTCTACCTCATCGTCAATGACGATCACCTGGAGCTGATCCAAGACGCACCGCAGAAGGTGAAGATTTTGTTATCGCTATCAGGCTGGACTCTATTGACACGATTGTTACAAGGGAAAGAGCCCGAAATGGATTTCATGCACATGGAAGTCGGTGTGCACATACGCACTGCTGGAGAGGATTCCCTTTTTCCCCGGTTGGAACAGAGTGGAGGTACCTATATCACACTCTGTCCACCCTTATGGATGGCACTGAAAGATGTACTCCCCGAGGTGGATGACTTACTACACCCCGAGGTGAAAGAAGGGACTGTGGCTACCCGGAGGCTTACACTTGGCTGCACCCTATTGTTGTCCCCCAAACGAGTGGACCTCATCGATAGCGGACTTAGGTGTTGGTGTACGCCTGAACCCAAAGCGCACGTCTCTTTGTCACCGGAAGGATGGACTACCTTGAAACGGGTGTTGTTGGGTGACCTGCACGGCGATAGCATTCACCTGTGTGACGACGTCTACATTTTCTGCGGTCCCTTTTTCGCTCGACTCCTCTGTCTGAACGACGGTTGTTTTACCCAGGACCCCGATCTATGGACGGCTTTGGAACAAGTAGTCCCCATTGTCGATAAGGTACTATCTCTATAGGAGCCACATAACCAATCAGAATAGTACGTATCACGGACTACACCCGTAGAGCTACATCTAGGCGCGCATGTGTGACATGGTCTATAAAACACGTCCCTCTGGATCCGACACCTTCATTTCTACGGTTGCAGAGCCATGACGGAGATCCAGCCCTATGCGACTCGCATTTTACAGCATGCCACCGTGGTTAATTCACTCACGGGTTACCGAGCAGTGGTCCGGTCCATGTTTGCAGATGGCGACGACAACGAGGGGCGACGCCAGATCCTGAACGAGTTCACAGAAGCGGTCCTCGACAGAGTGCACTCGATGGAGAGGTGTGCCATCACTCACCACTACTGGACTATGACAGCCATCCTTGATGCTCGGGCTATGGACCACGAGCGCTCACGCCGGAACCAGCGACGGCTGGTTGGCCTCACAATAGTCTGTGCCCTATTGACCCTGGCGCTGTGGCATTGACAGTGGGACCTCGCCATAAATACGAGGGTCAGACAGAGCGTGTGTCATTCACCGTTCGTCATTGGATCAAGCATGTCACCAGTCCTACCAGCCATCCTTCTCCTTACACCCCGGGTGGGGTTACACGTCTATGAAGAAAAAGTCACCCTCGTGGAAGACCGTGGAGATGTTTGCTGCTCGCGCGCTGAGACCGTATCGAATACGGTTACGCTACACCGTGACGGCTGGACCAAATTTAAACGGGTGTTGAGCGGCGAGCTCGACGGACACGTCATCCACATAGACAATGCCATCTACGTACACCGTGGACCCTTCTTCCCACGCCTGGGCCGCTACCAAGACCGTACGCAAGGCTTCACCCTAGACCCCGATCTGTGGACAGCCTTCGAGAAAGTGGTGCCCATCGTGGACCAGATGTTTACACCGGACGAGCGGTCATCAGACGAGTTGGAGTGGGCTCGTGCCCTGAGAGAAGCGGCGGCAGAGCCCAATGAACGAATGTCTAGCCATGATCCAGTCGACGATGCCATTGATTACCCGGCTAGACTCAGTCAGCCCAGTGACATGACCACCCGATCCTTTGATCTCACGGGATTCTCCCTATAAATACGAGAGACAGTCAAACCTGGTACCATTCACGTACTGACCATGACGGAGCATATAATACTGGCGTATCTCAGCTTGACCCCCGAGGTTTTCCTGCACGTTTATGCGGATAAGGTCGATATCATGGAGGAGGTGGGAGACATCTGTGATGCGGACGCTACACAACCGTGCCCGGCCTACATTCGTCTGTCCCGGGTGGGCTGGACCAAATTCAAACGGGTGTTGTCTGGTGAACTGGACGGCGACCTCATCCACTTGTGTCACGATGTGTACATCCGACGCGGCCCTTTCTTTGCTCAATTGGCTCGGCTAGATGGGGGTACAGTGCATTTTACCCTTCACCCTGATCTATGATCTGCATTGGAAGATGCCGTGGTAGATGTGAATCAAGTGCTTATCAAGCGGTCATCAGACGAGTTGGACTGGGCATTTACCATGGACACTGTGGAAGCCAACGAAGAAAATCAGAAAGAAACTCCGGCCCAAGATATACCCGTTATAAATAAACGATAGAGCCAGGGTCCATCATCATTTGTCACCATGAAACGCTGGGAGAAGGTGTTGGATAACTTATACTACAGTTCCGACAGTCCGGTGGCCTATAGTGCATTGTCGGCTCTCTATCGAGCGGCCAAACCCCAGGGGATACAACGTGCCCAAGTCCGAGATTGGGTAAGAAAACAAGACACCTATACCTTACATCGATCTGCCCGTCGCCATTTTCTACGGAACCGCATCATCGTGGGAGGAATAGATGCCCAGTGGCAAACGGATTTGGTCGATATGAGCGCCTTTGCCAAACACAACGATGGCAATCGGTATATCTTGACGTGCATCGATATCCTGTCGAAGTATGCGTGGGTGGTACCCATCCGGACGAAAACGGGGGCGAATCTCATTCAAAGACATCTTCAAGACCGGGCGCAAACCTTTGTATTTGCAAACCGACGAAGGCACGGAATTCCTCAACAGACCGTTCCAACAGTTTCTAAAAGTCCAGAAGGTGTTTTTCTTCCATACGTAAAACGAGACCAAGGCTTCCGTGGTGGAAAGGTTCAACAGGACATTCAAAGGCCGCATGTATAAATATTTCACCTATAACAATACAAGGCGGTACATCGATGTTCTCCCGAAACTTGTGAGTGGTTACAATCGAGCCTATCATCGGAGTATAGAGAGAGCCCCCATTACCGTGACCCAACGCAATGAAGCCCAAGTCCGGCGTGTCTTGTACCCCAGCCAATCTCAGCGAACGACGAAGGTGGTGTACAAGGTCGGGGACCCTGTACGGATCAGTAATGTCAAAGGTCAATTTGAGAAAAGTTACTTGCCAAACTGGAGCGATGAGCACTTCCTGATTAAACGGCGCCTACCCCGACAGCAGCGAATCTATGAACAGGAAGATCTTCAAGGGGAACCGTTGCTAGGGGCGTTTTACGAGACGGAATTACAGCCTGTCGTAAAAACACAGCAAGACTACTACACGGTGGAGCAGATTTTGAAAACGGAACGTCGGCGTGGCAAACTGTTTCATTTCGTCAAATGGCAAACCAGGTGAAACGACTATAAAGCTAGACACCACTACCGTCATCCTTCATTCCACGTTCGACCACGGTGCTATGGACAAGCAGCAGCTGCCTCTGAACACAGCGTCTCCCAAAACGCGCAAAGCGCAAGTGGCCTTTCTGGTGATAGTGCTAACCCTGCTGAGTGTGTTGTACGGAGGTGTGTTTTACGACGTAGCCTATGTCAGCACGCTACTTAACCAACTGAGAACACCAGCCATCAGTGAAACCAGTCTACAGATAGCACCAGTCAACCCCGTATCGAGCCCAGTCATCACCACCACCACACCCCGTGTACAAGCCACGTCGAGCTCCACATCAAGCTCCACACCTACACCAAGTACACCCACTACGTCTGAAAACCCACCGGATTTCATCCCTCACAGTGAACAGACAACGACGACCGACGCTATACCCACCACCATCATCCCTCACAGTGAACAGACAACGACGACAGGCGTTGTACCCACCACCACCACTCCAGTTCACTCTTACCAAATTTACAAGAGCGGATTACCACGACAGCGGATACACCTCCAACCATGGACCCCTGTTGGCAACATCCCTTCACCTGCGTCATCGCAGGACCGACGGGTTCCGGCAAAACGCACTTCGTCAGGAAGCTCCTTCAATACGCCGACAGCATGATCACTCCACCCATTGGCCGAGTCGTGTGGTGTTACGGGGAATGGCAGGAAGCGTATGCAGCAATGCCCCATATCACGTTCGTGGAAGGCCTACCCAAGCTGGCCGATTTGGAACCCGACACCTTGGTGGTTCTGGATGATCTCATGGCGGCGACGGATGCGCGGGTCACCCAACTCTTTACCAAAGGCAGCCATCATCGACGGCTCAGCATCATCTACATTGTGCAGAATCTGTTCAGTAAAAACAAAGAACATAGGAACATCAGCTTAAATGCCCACTACCTGGTGGTCTTCAAAAACCCGAGAGATACCACTCAACTGCTGCACCTGGCGAGACAGATGTAGCCCGGCCGTACACCGTTTGCGCTGGAAGCCTTCAAAGATGCCACAACCCCTCAGCACGGGTATATGCTCTTCGACCTCAAGCAAGCCACCCCCGACCACCTTCGACTACGGTCCGGCATCTTTCCCGGAGAGGCCCACCACGTGTACATGCAAAAATAATGTAAACACACCCACAGTCTCTGTTCTCTGAGGTAGATAAAAGGGCAGAGTTGTGGGTTCTGGCATTAGTTGTACATGATGTCTGCGCGAGTACGGAAGCACGCCCCAACGCTCCGTGTATTGAAGACGGCCCCACCCGAGTTGGTCCGAACCATTGTACGCGGTGCGGACCCTGACCGTGTACGCTGTCTGTGCGAGATCGGGTACAACCTGTTAAAAGGCAACGTACCACTGACTCCGGCTCAGAAGACCAAGTTGGCCAAGCATAAGACAGGTCTCCGAACCCTAGTCCAGAAGCGGGTCCCTCAAACACAAAAGAAAAAGGTGTTACTGAAAGGCCGCTTTCTCGGGGCCATCTTAGCACCGTTGGCCGCTTCCGTGTTGGGTCCAGTATTGGGTGGACTCTTCGGCCGACAATGAACCACACGAAAAAGATGGTCCTCGTCGAACCACGGTTCCTTCAAAACCTCCAATCGACCTACCCTGTTCCACCTACGGTGAAGACCATAAATTACAACACATATAAGGGAAGTGGGAAGAGGTGCCGACATACTGACTGCGTCACATGACTTCACAGAATAGTCTTCTGGTTAACCTATTCTAAAGCACATACCAAGAATCTAACAGATCTTACAGAGACCGGAGTTAAGCGACAGTGAGAAAGTACAACGGTACAATGAGACGCTTCAACGGTACATGACCTTCATGGAACAATACAAAACCTTCTCTACACCACCACCACCACCACCACCACGTGACACACCGCCGACCTCAGCACCGCTCCAACAGCCGCCATTACCAGGGGTACCACCCACAGCCCCACAGTGGGTGGAAGACGAAGTGCTGAAGAGTGTACCTGCATCGTTCAAGAAACAAGCTGGCCTGGTATTGCAACGGATGAAACAGAATCCTAACATGACTTGGGATGATAAAGGCGAACTACTGGTACAGAATCAGGTGGTTCCCGGCACCCACATGACGGATTTAGTGAATGACCTGATGCGTAAACGCAGGTCGCACACGGATCCTCGAGGATGGGAGGTCTTCGCTCAAGGCTTGAACGACATGCATGTACCACAGGAATTGGTGGGGAACCCCCACCGCTGGGCCTTTATGCAGCGAACCCAGCAATCGCCGAGTGGCCCATTACCTTCTTGGGAATCCGGGAGAGAGAGAGAGAGAGAATTAGGGTTTAACGTCGCATTCAGCAATATTTCAGCTATGTAGCGACTCTTGGGAATCCGAATGGGAACCGGAGTCACCCCCCAAAACTCCACCACCACAACGGGCACCTTCTTTTCAGACCTTTAAACAACCATCCTTGATCAGGACACCCCACATCTCCAGAGCCGTGACACGTAGCAAGTCACCGCGACGAACACGACGCCGGACACAACCGCCCAAGGCCTGGAACACCTATTAAAACCAAAAGCAGCTCAGTCGCCATGTTTTACCTCACCCTACCCAGTAACAGTTCGCTGGATGTGTTTCCTGACAACACCGTGGCCAAGTACGTGACCCAGTTACCGCAACCGTTGCATTTACCTGGGCGCTGGGAATGTGGCCTCGTGGATATCCAATACCCTTACTCGTGGTACAACGTGCGAGCCAATGAAGTGTGGTACGAGGTGAAATACGAAGGAAAAGACACCCGACTCACCCTCCCCGAAGGCCAATACGATACTCCCAAGGAGTTCATGGGTGGGCTGTCAAGACTGTTGCATTATAAGGCTCTACGGGAGGTCACGAATACTTCAAGACCCATCAAAGCCTATCCCTTCAAGAATCACGTGGACTTCGATTACAACGCACACAACGACAAGGCACAGCTCAGCGTCTCCGCCAACGCGATTGTCGTACTGAGTCCTATCCCACCGCCCACCAAGGCGAGATCCCGATGGATATGAAGTCGGGTATGTACGGACTCTACGTCTACTCGGACGTAGTGGACAACCGCATCGTGGGCGATATCAACACACCTCTGTTACGGGTGGTGCCCATTAAAAAGACGTATGGAGATCAAATTCGCCCACAGTTTCACCCACATGCTCTACCTACCCGTACGACAAACCGACATCAACACTATCACGGTGGATATAAGAGATGACACGGGACGACCGGTGGCATTCGAACGCGGGAAAGTGGTGCTGACACTTCATTTTCGACAAGCACGTGCTCCCCACTTTGTATAATGAAGGTGCCTTACGAGTGCGATGCACGCAGCTATATGGACTATTATGCCCAACAGGCCGGCGGTGGCCTTCCGGTCTTTAGTGGTGCACGCATGCAACGAGGACATGGACTGGGGAACATACTCGGGAGCATCGTCAAAACGTTCCTGCCGTTGGTGACGCGTGGGGTGAAAGCAATCGCCAAACAAGCGGTACGCAGTGGACTGCAAGTCGCCGGTGATGTCTTGGGGGTACGGCACACAAAGAAGCCTTGAAACGGCGGGCCAAAGAAGCAGGAGGCGTCTTAGTGGCCAAAGCACAACGCACCGTAGGGAATAAAAGACCTGCACCACCGAGACCACGCACCAGTCGACGACCGACCCAGCGACGACGCACATCGAAGACCCAGGATATCTTTTCTTAAAACATGTCCTTGATCCACGCAGAGTCCTGCCCCTCCACCAACAGTGAATTTGATTTGTGGACCGTCCCGCCCACACAGACCAGTGCCGAACAAGGATTATGGGTGGAGCATCTCCCGCTCTCCAGCATCAACGAAACAGGGCCCATCGAGTTTACCATCAGTAATGCGGATACGGCCTATGTGGATTTAGCCCATACATACTTGTATGTGAAAGCCAAGATCGTCAATGGAGATGGCTCCAGAATCGTGGACCAAGCAACGGTGGGCCCGACGAATCTCTGGCTGCACTCGATGTTTCAACGGGTGGATATATTTCTCAGCGACAAACTCATCAGTGACTCGACCAACACGTACCCCTATCGAGCCTACATCGAGACGCTGTTGTCGCATGGGCGAGAGGCGAAAAAATCTCAACTGACAGCCGCTTTATTCTACCAGGACACAGCCCAGCACATGGGCGTAGAGAATGACAATGTGGGATATAACAAACGGAAGACTTTGACCGCGAACGGCGTCTCGGTGGATCTCATGGGTCGACTGCACGCAGACATGTTCATGCAAGACCGGTACCTCTTAAACAAGATCCCCATCAAAATCCGACTGATACGGGCGCCTCCGACCTTCGGCTTGATGGCCACTAACGTAGACGGGCATGCAGCTGACTATAAGATTGTCATCCAAGACGCAGTCCTGTATGTCCGAAAAGTGAAACCGAATCCAGCCGTTCAATTGGGACACCTCAAAGCCTTGGAAACAAAACCAGCCCAGTACCCTATCCGACGTGTGCAAACCAAAGTGTTCTCTGTGCCTGCTGGAAATATGAGCGCCAACAAAGAAAACCTGTTCCTGGGGGAACTACCCAAGCGATTGATCCTGGCCTGTGTGGAAAATACCAGTTTCAGCGGAGCCTACCCAGAGAATCCGTTTGACTTTAAACATTTCGGCATCAATTTTGTGGCCCTGCATGTGGATGGACAACAGGTCCCAGCCACGGCCTTAACACCGAACTTTGGGCGCGCGAATTTCATTCGAGCCTATCAGAGCCTGTTTACAGCCACCGGTCAAATCAACCAGGACGAAGGGAATATGATCAGTCGGGAGGACTACGCGAACGGATACACGTTGTTCTGTTTCGATCTGACCCCACCTTAGAGAACGACCATCAGCTGGCCCTCGCCAAGCAAGGCAATTTACGGTTGGAAATCCACTTTGCACGAGCCCTCCGGAGCACCGTCAATGTGATCTGCTACGCCGAGTTTGACAACATCATTCAAGTGGACAAAGCGCGCAACGTCCTGTGTGACTTCTCCACCTAACATGGATACAGACCAGATAACCACCGTGCTGGAGAATGACCCAGAGACACGTATGGTGTTTCAAGGGGTGTTCGGCCGAGATGTGTTCCCATTAGACCGTATGTATCCTGCTGCTTACGTTCTCAACACGGACCCGATGGATCGGCCCGGTGAACATTGGGTGGGCGTGTCCTTGACAGAACAGCAGGGCGAATACTTTGACCCGTACGGCCTGCCACCCCTCCATCCCAATTTAACAGACTTCATGGATCAAGGCACACAGACGTGGTGTTGGAACAGTCAAACGTTGCAAAGCCTGGCCAGTAGCGTGTGCGGACAATATTGCTTGTTTTACCTGTACCATCGATGCCGGGGAAGACCCTTATCTACCATCGTACAGATGTTTGACGAGTACCCCAAGGCCGAGGACCGCGATGTACCCGTATATGACTGGGCCGCCCATCATTTCAATGTACAAGCGCCGTTCTGGGCTTAAGTTCTTTCAATGTGCACAAGCCCGCTGTTCTGGGCTTAAGTTTACAAGCCCCCTGTTCTGGACTTCAGTTCTTTCAGTGTACAAGCACCCTGTTCTGGGCTTCAGTTTTCACGTGGTTGTTCTCACGTTGTTGTTGTTACTGAATAAAAAACAAAATGAGATCTCACCAAAAAACCCTGTCTTGTGTGTTTTCTATATGAGCATAATGCATGAAACTGGCTTTGAACACCGTATTAGCCAATCAGTGGCCTAGAATGGAGCCAAAGGTAACCCATCCATGTCCAGAAAACATTACCCGGGTGTACAAGAACCCGGATGTAGGCGCGGACGTAGGCGAAAGCATCCCAGTACCCGGATGTAGGCGCAGACGTGAGCGAAATTCTAGTACCCGTCCATTGGTTCTTTTATCGATCGCTCATTGGCTCTTTTTCTCGACCGCTGATTGGTCCAAATGGAACTGCCCATCCTTCCCAGGTTAATTTACAATCCCCTTTTCCCCAAAGCTCTGTATATCGATGCCGCAACATTGTCTCCGAACCTTGCCGAAAGGGAGACCGTGGACCTTTTGACCTGGATGTGACCTCTGACCTTTTGACCCGACATTCATCCGCGCACTGCCGGTGATGACGCGCATCCGGATGCAGGCGCGGACGTAGGCGAAAGCATTCTAGTACCCGGATGTAGGCGCAGACGTGAGCGAAATTCTAGTACCCTTCCATTGGTTCTTTTATCGATCGCTCATTGGCTCTTTTTCTCGACCACTGATTGGTCCAAATGGAACTGCCCATCCTTCCCAGGTTAATTTACAATCCCCTTTTGGGGTTCAAGCTCTGTATATCGATGCCGCAACATTGTCTCCGAACCTTGCCGAAAGGGAGACCTTGGACCTTTTGACCTGGATGTGACCTTTGACCTTTTGACCCGACATTCATCCGCGCACTGCCGGTGATGACGCGCGCGCGCGTGCGGCCGCAGAACCCGCGTGCGCGCGCTGCGGCAGGGGCGGGCCGGGCCGGGCCGGGCCGGGCCGGGAAAAACCCCGGGTGTTGAACATCCGGACGTCTAAGAGAAAATTGGAACTCTTCTGGGTTTGGAGGTGAAACCCGGAAGTGACGTCACAACCCCCGTGACCTGCGCAGCAGAATGGAAACGACACCCTAGTCTAGCCCCCTCACATAGGCTTCACATGGATACCTCACTCGATCCCATCGGCCCTCTAGTGGCCCACCTAGACCCCAAGACGTCTATTTCCATACCCTTTGTCCACTGCGCATGCGCAGAGTGACGATATTTCAACCCCGAACTCACCGCATCAGATGCCCCCTCACATAGGCTTCACATTGATACCTTATTCGATCCAATCGGCCCACTAGTGGCTCCCCTAGATCCCAAAACGTCTATTTCCATACACTTTGTCTATTGCGCATGCGCAGAATGACGATATTCCTACCCCACATCCATCCCATCGGTTGCCCCCTCACATAGGCTTCACATTGATACCCCACTCGACCCCATCGGGCCATTAGTGGCCCACCTAGATCCCAAAACGTCCACCCCGTATGGACCTATACACCCATAGCCATGCAGTATAGGCCTATGGGCCTACCCAGGCCTCGGTGACCTTTTCCAAAAAATTCACTGTTTCGCTCCGGGACAAAAAACAAAAAAAACAAATCCAAGCAACCCATATCACAATGAACGTGTGTGAATTTCCCAGGTTGGACCTATACCCCCCATGGTCAGCCTATGGGCATATATACAGACCTCGGTGACTTTTCCCAAAAATTTCACCGATTCCCTCCGGGACCCTTCCCATTGTCATTTTCTTTGCGAGACGAGAAAAACGAAACCCCACAAGCGATAGTAAAGCCAACGAAAAAACTTGACCATCCCCATACACCATACAGGCATTTTCCCTTATATTGTATAATACAGACCCCTATTGTAGGGGTAAAGTCCGTGTTCCGCTTTTTATAGTTTCGGGGGAAAATCCTAATTTTACATGCACCCACCCCATTGACTTAATAGGCAGGTCCCAATAAGTCCGTGGACCGATGTTAGCCCTTTTAGCTAGGGTTGATAGGTGTTTCCCCTATTTTAGGGGTAAAGTCCGTGTTCCGCTTTTTATATTTTCGGGAAAAAATCCTAATTTTACATGCACCCACCCCATTGACTTGATAGGCAGGTCCCAATAAGCCCGGGGACCGATATTAGCCCTTTTGACTAGGGTTGATAGGTGTTTTCCCCTATTTTAGGGGTAAAGTCCGTGTTCCGCTTTTTATAGTTTCGGGGGAAAATCCTAATTTTACATGCACCCACCCATGACTGGATGCCCCTTCACGAATGCTTCACTTTGATACCTCACTCGACCCAATCGGACCATGCAGCGTATTTCAAGTCTGGGGACTACTTTTTCTCCGCGGAAGCTTTTTCCCGCGACCGCATCACCACCAGCCCGCATCACCGCGGAAGAATAATCTGACCTCCGTGACATCTTCGGTCACCTCCGTGTACGACATTGTGGGAAAAACCCCACAGACAGGTCAGTACGTGCCTTGATCACGTGATCGCCACGTGACCACCCCTTAAATTTTACCCGGGGGAACAAATAAGTAGGTCAATAAGCCTTTTAAGCACCTTTCCCTACTACTAGTCATACGGGACTGGTGGCGCCCCCTGGCGGAAAAAGAGGGACCAAGAGTTACCTCCCTGGAAAACCGTACTCGAAATGCTTGCTCCCTACTACTCGCGCTGTTATCGCAGATGTTCATGTGAAGAATATGAAGTATCCACACGGCCCCTAGAACCGGCTTGAGCGGATTTAGATACACTACCTCGGGCGCTGTGATGACAGATCAGCTCAAACAAATAACTCGTTTGTTGTTAATGGATGAGCATCGAGGACGCCTGATGGCGTAAATGTCTCAGCATGGGGTATACATGGTGAATGGAAGAATACCCTGAAAAACTAACCTGTAATGCCCGACGTCGTACGGCTTAAATTTCCCACCAAAATAGTAAACCTACACATATTTGTCGAATGGCATGTACAGGCGGCGGGCCTCGGAGACTAACAGTCCAGCAGCAGATACCTACCATATACAGGTAATACATTGGAGCGATATGCAGGAAGGTGGGGAAAATTGACGACGTCTGGTAATTAAAAGGCCACCATATGACTCGGCTTCCCTCGGCACCTCACATTCAGACCCAAGAATGAGGTAGATTCTCGAACGTAGCCTAAGTATCTCGGCCGCGCTTTTATTGCAGGTGTTCATGTGGAGACTATGAAGTATCCTCACGGTCCCAACACCATCTTAGTTTACCGAGATATCAGACCGTCCCAACACGGTCGCCATTTCGATTCTACCCATATTTCATTGCAAACAAGATTGAGCAAACAGACCATCTCCAGCAATAAAGTCGTTTCTTATTCATTACAATTAATGTTTCCTCCCAATCCCTTACTGTGATTGTCTTAAAGTTACGTATACCGATGCAAAATTCATTATAATCCAAGTGTTCACAATATAACCTTGAGTGGACAAGAGACATGAGGAATCCCAACTAACCCCGATTTTTGTGTGACACACTGAATCAGATTTTGTTTCTCTGTCTTATTTCAGGCCAGATTATTAGTTTGTCACCCACAAAATTATATTAATTTACTTCTGTACAACACTTGGCTCAAGTGAAACCCTTTGAAACACTATCCAGATATATGCGGAACATTTTATAGAAATAAAGAAAAAAAAAAAAAAAAACAGAACAAGGCGCGATAATCAGACACAAATAAGGCAAAAATACAATTTCTAGATTTATGACGTCATAGCGACGAAACTGAAGCAGTTACCGGAAGTCTGATTACTCTATCTTTCAGGTCGATATCCAGAAGCAATGCGTGGAGCATTCCAGTATGATAAACCGCGAACTAAAGAAAATATGGCAGGGTAATCTCCCCTACCCCCATTTGGATTTAATGGGGTCATGACCGGATAACATCTATATGAATCCATGCTGAGGTCAAACGAGACTTAGTAGAAAGACGTATCTGGTCTAGAATTAAACGGTAGACATATATCTTTCAAGATTATATGTCAAATATCATCAAGAATGGATTACTGCGAATGAAACAGAGAAAATCGGAGAAAATATTTCCCAAAATTCATGAGACAAAGGCTTCTCGAGCTTATGACGTCACTATGACGTGGCTATATTAGCTAGAGGAATTTGGACTGTTTTATCTGAAAGGTCATTATTCGGAGGTAAATTTGTGTAAGTTTCACATCGCGAAGCGCAGGGGTAATAAAAATATGAAGGCTGAATTACCCCTACCCCCATTCCGGTTTTAAAATTTTCAAAACCAGTCAGCATCAAACAATTGCATGTAGCAACCTTAGGCACCACCGTAGATATCTACATCAGGTATTTAACCGACCAAGAGATGTTGATCTTCATGAAAAAGAAGTCAAACAAAATCTACGCGGGGGGTGCTACGGAATGACATGTTCTCGCGAGTGGCTACCGGACTATCGGCTTCAGGAACTCCCGAACACTCTGTAGCTCGAGAAATAATCGAGACAGAGTTCACTTTTGTTAAATATGGTGCTGATTTATTGTAGATCCATATCTTCTAACCTAGGGATGGTCGACAGCATTCGGGCAGATGGACTAGAGCAGCTCCATTAACATCGGATCATTTTTATGCTTTCAAACCAGAGGTGGGAATCAAACCTATCTATTAGTCTGCCCGCCTGCGGTCGACTTCCCCTTTAAATACATTTTCAATATGAATGTTTTTACATTTTGCGTCAGTTGTGACAATTGAATACATTTTCTGTCTACGAACTAAAACACAGATATCAAACTGGGGATTTACAAGTACAGATTTAGTGCAATTATGCAACCATGCAATTAAAACCATAGACTGAAATTATGTAACTTGTTTCCCACAAATAACGATGTACATAGATGGTATATCCCCAATAGCTTTGACAGAACAAACAGCAACGGAATTTAAAACACATTTATATTGTGAATTGAACGAAGCAATGTGAAAGCATAACTACTAAAACATGTTGGTGAGATATGTCAGAGGTTGAAAATATTGAAGATATCTGGCGAATGAAAAGCAACCCTATCACCTCAGTGCCTAAGTCCCATTTAATGTTGCGTTTAATTCATAGGAAAGCCTTCCGCGGCACATCAGTCAGTCTAGAATACGGAGAATTCTAAGACGTAGACTTGGTATCTCAGCCGCGCTTTTATTGCAGGTGTCTAGCATCGGCTTCAGCGAAATTAGATACGCTAGTTCGGGAGCTGTGATGACAGATCAGCCCAAACATGATGTAACCTACATCATGTGATAGCAATAGACACTCAGCATGCACACATTAAACTTAAAACTAATTAACGACCACTACAATAAAATGGGCAAAAGTAAATAAGTATATAAAATCATGAATCTTTCCTATCTTCACAGATCAAAGTTGGACGATGCTCTCACAAAGAGATCGTGCAACTGAACAAAAAAGCAAAAAAAAAAATAACAAAAATAACAAAAAAATAACAAAAATAAACAAATAAATAAACCATAATCCAGCAAACACTTACCCTCAAATGGAGCGATCAAGCTTCCTGAAAACGTCCCCACGTCGGCAAAAGGCAAAAGTTACAAACGAAGATACAGATTCGGGAAAAACAACATCGTTTGGATCGGCCTTTTGGGGACCCTCGGCAGGCCATGCGTTTCAATGTCATCAGAAGAAGTAGGCATATGTACAATCAAATGTCTGAAGCAAAATTGCGAACAGCCATTATATAAATGATAAGAAGTACACAGTTTATACAAAATCGCGACAATTGGGCATATAAAAACCATGGTAAAACAATGTAGGTCAAATCGGCAGTCACCGGGACATCAAGGGTCATGTCGTTAACGTCATCTAAAACTATGCCAAGGAGTGGCAATCAAACGAGCAATAACCCTTCTGACGACAGGGAGCTTGGAGATAGAATGGTAGACATCTGGCTTCTATTTCCAAGTAACGAGAACTCTTCAGAATAAAGGAAATTATGTTCTCTCTTTCATCCAATCTCAGTAAAACACACCGAAAATCTGCAACACCCACCCACCAGTAGATAGCTCAAACAATTTACTAAAGGAATCATCAGACTGCAATAGTCATACCATGCAAGCTGTATTACAATTATTTAATAAGATACTCATATGGTATATGGTCTTGCTGTGTCTTCGCATTATCATAACAAAGGGAAAAAGATTGACTCATACATCGGGTAGGGATGGCATACCACTCAGTTCCTGTGTCCAGCCCAATATATATTCCACTGTATAGACAATCTGTATAAACTAATCAGGCTTCTTCAGAATCATTGCCGCGGACTGCAAAAACATACTCGACGTAGGCGACATCTTTGACTAATGGAAACGTGGTCTTGTATGAAAGTATTCCCGTGTGCCAACCAAGACATTCCAAGACATTTCTGTACTACCACTGGTACGAGAAGACAAGACGATCACCAATCGGTAAGTGCTGTCTTATCGTCTTAAGTTGAGATGGTGAAAACAAACCCTCGGTCAGATGGCTTAACTCGAAGGAAGCCACCTGGTGTTGGCACCAAGACTAAGCGTTTGCCAAAGGCTGCAAGTTTAGCTCTAAAGCCCAACTCACACTACGAACATGTTGTTGTATTAGAACAAACGCACTGTTCAGAACATGTTTTGTCTGCAGTGTGAGGTGCTCAGAATCAGAAAACATTTGTTCGGAACAAATGTTCGTGAGATCAAACTTGTTTGATATTGCGAACATGTTTTGCTCTGAAACAAGTTTTTGTCTTCAGTGTGTGGTGATCGCGAACATGTGTCCGAACATTTACCAACAGTTATCCAGTTAACTGGCAGCTGTCGGTCATGTGACGAAGCCGCCCTCACATGACACAACAAAATGGCCTCGCTGCTTGATCGCGGCGACTGGCGGTCAAGAGAAAATGTTGGCAGTGTGAGGTTAACCACGAACAAAAACACGAACAAACAGTTCTGTTCCAATACAACAAAATGTTCGTAGTGTGAGTTGAGCTTAACGCACCAACGACACTGTTGAAACGTGGTAATAAAAATAGTCGTCTTTCAATCCGAGATTCATTGTCATCCTGAACAAAGTTCATGTGGTGAGTAATATTAGCCGCTGTAGCAGACGGTTCAACTGATCGCGATTGGCAAGTATATCATCGAAAGTTTTGTAACCTATGTGGCCAGGTCTTTAGAATAACGAACAATGGATCTTGTCTCTCTGCTTGTTCACATGATAATTCTCAGTAACTTTCGAACATCACGCGACGTAGCTAATCCGAAAGCGAAGGATGCGCGTTCACCAATGAAATTTAATTACGCCATGGTAAGTTGCAGATTTGTAAATCAAATATGTCGTATACGTTAAAACCAGCTGACCATATCATCAAGCTGAATCTTGTCCTCAAGAACAGATTCATTAAAGACCGCTTCGAATTCTAGTGTACGTTGAGGAAATGTTGGAGATATCATAGGAGTTAAGCGCGGCTCTGCGAACGCTGTGGTAACAAATTGCGAATACGATGTACCACATCCTAACTCCAAAAGACGGACAGCGAAATGTGTGTGTGTGGTGTTTCTTATTGTACATAACAGCACATAGTGGCGGACGTGGTTTGCGCATGCGCAAATAGTGAGGACGTGTAATTGGTTGACAATCATTCGTCCGCCCTGAGTCATCAAAGGTATCTTCTACTTCGTTATTCAATGGCTCTGAATCTTAAGGGACATCGCTCCCTACTGGCTCTGATGTGCCAGCGGAATCATGTTCCAAAACCGCGAGAGTCATGAGAGACAATGTCCCTATCACGTGATAGATACGGCGGGGAGCCACCAGACAATGCTCCCAGCTCTCGTAGCAGCCGAGAAGCGGAAGTGGGAGGAGCCTGAATATCAACATGCGATTGGTCTTCCACTGGAATCAGTTGCGTTCCGACCGTAGGATGCGGATGCACACATTTGGGGTCAACCATACGTTACAAGCGTCTAGTCCGTCATTCATAATCCAGCCGTCGTCCATTAGAGAATATCCGCGTCCATAATCCAAAGACCTATTCCATTTCCATATAACAGTATTAGCACCAAATTCAAAAAGACAAGTATACATAAACATAGGCTTGTTTCCTGCAAGAGAGAAGCGGTCAACAGTTTTCAATGATGCCGGCAAGACATCATGATGTTCCAAAATATCAAATCCGTATCGCTGATCAGTATTCTTAATCCATAATATTCGTTATAGAGTCGTCATCTTATCGCAGATAATGGATGTGTAAGACTGGGTCATTTATCAGTGTAACCTCATACTGGGGGTAACAATGGGACCTTTTTTGTTGCCATTGTTCTGGGGGATAATACGGGATGGTACGAGATGAGATGGTTCTGCGAAGGGAGCCACAGCATTGGACCTAAGTATGCCATGCAGCGTACAGTATTCATCTTTTCTTCCACGTGCTGAGAAGTCTTTGCTGGAATAGAACATGCTTCGTCCCATACAGTATGGTGAGCAATAATTGCCAATATGTAAACGTTCCCTATATGAGAGCAAGGAAAGGGGCCGATGAGATCTGTACCTACTATCTTTCCCAGGGTACCAGGGTGAGTGTGGCATTTCGGAGTACCAAGGTCGTGTCCGAACCCTCCTATTAATCTGATACCTGGTGCAAGTGGCAGTGAATGCGGTGAAGTCTTCAGGCATACCCTGCCGCACAAAACTTTCTCGAACCAGACAGGGTGTTTGGGCAAGCCTTGGTGAACAGCACGCTCATGTGCCCTCTTCAGCACACGCTGTATGAACGCTGGGAGGGGGGGGGGGTTAAACTACCCTAGCATAATCTGCAACCAACGGTAATGGACATTTAGTAGATTACAGTACTCCAAGAGGCAGGCAAGTATTAATCTACCTGCCTGCGCTCGACGATCCCTTTAAATACGGTTTCAATATGTAAGACCCATTTTGGGCTACTTTGGGTTTCTCCTTGATTTGTGTGCAATAAATTCAACAAAGGCTTCTGGCTAAAGGACATCAAATAGGCACGAGGAGCGTAGTACGACACGCCATACAGTGCGCTAATTTGACAATCGGGAAATTTTACTTTCCCAAGCGGAAAGGAGTCAATTTCCTCATGCCATTTTTAGGATGACACAACATTTCGTACAAAACAATTCCTTGCAGCAGTGTCATCTTGTGTTATAAGATAACGTATGAATACAAATTCACAGTCTGAAATACTTATTTTAGATTTAAGTACACTGTTTTGGAATTTGGATAAAAACTAACGTCTAGTCCATCATTCAATATTCAAACGTCGTCCATCAAAGAATATCCGCGTCCAAAATCCAAAGGCTTATTCCATAGAACAGCATTAGCACCAAATAAAAAAAATATAAAAAAATAACAACAATCATAGTATGCATAAGCATAGGCTAGTTTCGTGCAAGAGTGAAGCGGTCAACCGTTTACAATGAAGCCGGCAAGACATCATGAAATATCCAATCCGTATCGGTGATAGTATTCTTAATCCATGTGATATTCGTGTAAAATCGTTATCTAGAGAATGATATATCTCAGTCACGCTATGATTGTGACTGCTCATATGAACACCGTGAGGATCTTGAAGCTCATGGGTGCATACGAGTCCTAGCCCCGGGTTAAGCGGAATTAGTCACATGTTACGAAACATAATGCCATAGATGTTGCAGGCTACGCTCGTAGTTTGCTATCCGCATGTGGTAAGTATCGCCAAATTTGAAAAACTTATTCTGGAGGCGCTTGGTGCTATAGCTCTGTTTTATAGGTTCTGTAGTAGTGTTTTGTGACGTTGATTAAAATCGTCACATTTCAAACGGGATCCAGCAAGCGCTACTAAATGAAGTTTTCATCGCCTACTAGCATCGCCTGAATATATGTATATCAAAATTATTTGTAACTTCACTGTCTGACATATGTACATCCTAACTGATAAAGCAATTCAGTTTTCCGGGGCTCTACAGTTTCAAGAACAAATACATTTAGTAGATTCCTAACTTGGAATGAAAATTAGAGATTATTCAGATGAAAAGTTTAATTTATATAAATGTTCGTAACGCTGACCGGGAATGTCACAGACAACAATAGTTCTAAAAGTGGATGTCATCCTCGTCATCAATATCACCACTTTCCGGAAGTTGATCTATATCCTTCAGAACCTCGTCTTGCATGGCTGGAATGAGACCTTTGCGGAAGGCAATGGACAACAGCTCTTCGGCATCTTTGGTCTGGGGATATTGACGGCCGGCCCATTTCAAGTACAAGACGAACTCGTTCCAGTCGACTTTACCATCGCTGTCCATATCGATTGCCTTCAAGGCTCTTTTAGTCTCGTCACACCGGTAACATCCAAAATATGGCGCCATGAATCCGTTGTAGAAGGAGTCAAACTCGAGGCACTCATCCCCCTGTTCTTCTTCTCGTAGGTCCCACTCATCCCAGGTCTTGCGCACCTCAGCGATCAGTCGTTGGATGTTAACCATCTCCGTCTCATTTTCCGCAATCGTGTCGCTCATTTTCGCAGTAAGCTTGCCACCGGAACGATCAAAAAGTATGGCGAGTCCAACGAAACTCATGTATTCTTCCTTCCGGTTATTTTGGAGATCTTCCAACATGACTTCCAACATTCTCTTGGCTCTCTCTTCAGTAAACTGGGGGTCCTCACCAAACATGTTCTTCAGCTTGGTAACAACCATATACGGTGAGGCGAGTGGGGTCATCCTCATGACTGGCTCCTCGCCGAAGAAACCCGACATTGAGAATTCTTTCACACTCTGTGGGATTGCACTCATGCCGAACACCATGTCCAAGGCGCGATCCCCGTAGATAGGCTGTTTTGGGGCTGGATCACGTCCAGTTGTGATCTTGGTAACCGCCCGAGCAGCTTTCCTGAGTTCAGTGCATTTGAACGCCTTCACCACTGACTCGTTCCCCAGACGGACGAGGTTCATGAGGGTTACACTCGAACAAGCATGACCCATGGCTGCTCCTTCAACACATAAACCCGCCCAGATACCGTTTGCCCCGTTAGCCAGACATATCAGCTGTGTGGTGTCTTGCATTCCCCAATGTTCGTGGATATGCACGAGTAAATGACCGGAGTGAAAGCCGCACCGATCCATCTCTTTGCGAACCGCGGCAGTCCAAACGCCCAGTTCTTCCGGAAAATACTTTCCGCCTGGTTCTTCGAAGAGGATGCCAAAGGGACGCTGCTCCGGGGGTAAGGATGACAGGTAATTCACAATCTTTAAAACACGCCGAGGTTTTCGGTTCATTGAGTCGGGGAAATCTCTGAAGTTGACGAAAACACGAGAATCGCGCGCAAGATTCTCGCGTATCCATTGAAGCCGCTCTGATAGAAGTAGACATGTTTGTTCAAGGGTGAATATTTTGTAGTCGATCCCAGTATAAACCATGTCTATTTCGATGATTGGATTTTTTATTCCCAGCTCTTTCATCTTTAACAAACCAATAGGGATCACCTTGGTATCTGGTATTCTGTCGGCATCAATTTTCCCTATCAGTTCTGTGAAGGCGTAGAGAAGATTCATGTCCTCGCCATTCTCCTTCAGTTGCTTGATGAAAGTGTCCCCCACTCTGGTCATATGTGAGAACGACGTTATAACTATGTGCTTGAATCCCACTTTCTTCACCTATAAAATACAACAGAATACATATTACTCATGACTATGTATAGTTTTTGTTATTTGGGGATCTCTTAGAGGGACTAATCTCGCTATGTTTAGTACGTGCAGTGTAAGGTGCCAGTCGAGCTTGATCAGACGAGCTAAACAAATTCGTGTGGACTAAAAAAGCCAAATGAGGCCAGTCAGTTCCCCTCATCCACTGAGGCAAACAAATTATAACCTTTCTTTTGTTACTCAGAATTCAACATATACCTTTCATCTATAGTAGAAACAATTCGAAATTCCAATTATCAATAGTGTAGTTATGAACCTGAAATCTGGCATACTATGTCAAAAGATTTGAATAATTTTCTTTGGGTTTTCTTTTCTTCGAGATATTATTCGAGTTTCTTTTATACAATATCGGCCACGGTGGTTGTTGTACTGTTGAACAGTTCAATAGTTTGACACTATGATGGTGAATTCGTTGATCGGTTCGTAAAGCTCGAACAATGTCTATTTCTGTTTTCTTCAGATTTCGTCAACGATCAATCTGCATTGGAATTCAAATATTGTACCATCGAGCTCAGCTTGTTTTGTTCGAAGTGAAGTACCGTATGGGGGAAGGTGAAAATTGTGTTCAATGAGTCATTTGTATACACCAAAGAAAGTTGTCGAAAGAGTTGTTGACTCAATATGTGAATTACAGTACAGTTATTTAGATAATGTTATTTTACATCTGAAAGAATGCAACTAGGGCGCGTTTCAGAAATGCGTGGAGAAGAATTCTGCGTTCGGGCAGATTTTGTGGACAAGTATATATGCAAGTACCTGTAGAAAATTGAAGTGTCTTGTACATCAAACCATAGACCAGCATCCAAGTTCTCTGGTCAGGGTCCTGTATTGCGTCAAGGGGTGTTTACATATACACGCTTAAAAGTAAAGTGTTAAAATAACCCTTCAAGTGTGTCCACAGGGACTGCTCTTTAAGTGTTGTCCCTGTGGACACACTTAAAGGGTTATTTCAACACTTTACGAGTAAGTTTCAACACTTTAGTTTTAAGCGTGTAGGTCTACTTGAAACAACTAGAAGCTGCGTTTCTGGAAAAGTGTGACAATGACCCGATTTGTTCGCAACAAAGTGAAGTACGACGTGGATATTCAGTTGATCAAGGAACATAGGATGATATAATGTGGTTGCAAACATTTTCAAATTAAAAAAAAAAATTATCATCGATATTTGTCTTGCTCATTTACTCGTATTGGCGTTTCCAGGAATGATTTGTCATTTTTATGATATAGAGCTGTACTAGTTCACTGTAGGTGTAGGTTAGATTATCGACGGAAACAGAAAATGCTTCGCAGATTTACGAACCGACTGAAGACTTAATTTGATTCAAAGAACTTCATTGTTCTTTGAAAGTTTTGATATTTTTGTCGCAATGCACCAACCATTATGACCGAGACTTTAGCTATATCTGCGAATGTATCAAGTTTCAACTGAGTAATAGTATTATTTCTTCCTTTCGATAGACGTGAAACTTGAATGTTCCGCACTGTTTTAATTTTCTGCAAACTCCAAGCAGGATTAGGGTTTTCTTTAAACGTTAAAATCCTTCTCCGGCCTGGGCTATTTGGGACGTCCTAAATATTTTTCCTAGCCCTTGGGCTGAAACTTACCACACTATACTCAGGATCAATCTATACCAGAAAATGTAAAAAACTATCAAAGACGGACTCCATGATTACGTCACAGTGACGTCATTTTCAAACGAGAGATCCTGAAGGATCTTGGCGCCCACCATTGTCCGATAATTGTAAGCTAATGACTAGAGGATCTTTTTGTTCATTGTTACTAAGTACAAACGATTGATTTGTAATTTTGTTTACAGAATTTCGAAGAGGATCGGAAAAGGTCACTGAAAAACACCAAGATATAATCTAAGTTTCAAGATTTCTAGAAACTGTACATATGTCGGTTGTTATAATACAAGAGAAATGAGCAAAGTTAGTCTGAAAGTGAATGTACATGTACGGAGGATTCTTCGCCTTTGTTTCGTAGTATTTTTTTGATTTATTTTTTTTGCACGTGTCATCATTGGGTACTGGAAGCGAAGACCAATCTCTTTGACGCTTTGGCATGAGCTATGAAACATACTTAAGATTTTATAATTAAGAACGAGTGCTAATTCTGTTCTGTTTATACGGCTATTTTGAGATATCTCTTTTAAGATACCATGCCTGAAAATAGTAAAATGGTACACTACTTAATACTGAAGGGATCCGGCCTGCACAGTAATGTTGAAACTTCGAAAGTGCCTAAATCCTGATTATCTCCCTTGGATCGAAACATGCAGTAGTCTACAGTTGTCGAGTTGAGTCACAAGAGTGACGTCCCTTCATGTAGCCGACCCGCCGGCAGACGAAAGGGTGGAGCAGTTCATTTGCTACTGCATGGACTAAAGAAAGCTGATTTAAAATTTGAAGAAATACATTTTAATTCCGAATTATTTGAACTCCTTGATATGGAAGGTGAAGGTATGGATATTCTCTAAAGTCAATATATAGAATATGCCCCACCATTTGATCCGCCGACTCTTGTGATGCAACGTCACAAGTCGAGAATACCGAATTAATTTGAAGCGATTTTCGAATCGGACCAAAAAAGGCATCTTGCACTACTAGGCCCCATGTGGGACCTGTGTACCAAATTTCAGAAAGATCCACAAAATATTTCCTGAGAATTCACGGTAACAATGTTTCAAGGGGAAATTCAAGATGGCCGACTTGTGGCCATATTAGATTTTCGATTCGGACCGATTCGGTATCTTGCACAACTAGACCATAAGGGGAACCTGTGTACCAAATTTGAGAAAGATCCATGCAGTACTTCCTGAGAAATCACGATAAAAGCTTTGCATGGGAAAATCCAAGATGGAATTTTCGAATCGGACCAGAAAAGCACAATCTTGCACAATTGAACCTGTGTATCAAATTTGAGAAAAATCCAGGCAGTACTTCCTGAGAAATCATGATAAAAGAATTTCATGGGGAAGTCTAAGATGGCCGCCTGGTGACCATATTGGATTTTCGATTCGGACCGAAAAAGGCATCTTGCATATCGAGACCCTAAGGGGAATCTGTGTACCAAAATTGAGAAAGATCCATGCAGTTCCTGAGAAATGACGATAAAGTTTCACGGGGAAATCCAAGATGGCTGCCTAGTGGTTATACTGGATTTTCAAATCGTACCAGGAAAGGTATCTTGCACAACTAGATCCCAAGGGGAACCTGTGTACCAAATTTGAGAAAGATCCATGCAGTAGTTCCTGAGAAATCGCGATAAGGTTTCATGGGAAAATCCAACATGGTTGCCTGGTGGCCATATTGGTTTTTTCGAATCGGACCGAAAAAGGTATCTTGCACAACTAGACCCCAAGGGGAACCTGTGTACCAAATTTTAGAAAGATCCATGCAGTAGTTCCTGAGAAATCGCGATAACAAGGTTTCATGGAGAAATTCAAGATGGCTGCCTTGTGGCCATATTGGATTATTGATTCGGACCGAAAAAGGTATCCTGCAAAACTAGACCCCAAGGGGAACCTGTGTACCAAATTTGAGAAAGATCCACACAGTACTTCCTGAGAAATGACGATAACAAAGTTTCATGGGGAAATCCAAGATGGCTGCCTGGTGGCCAAATTGGATTTTCGAATCGGACCAGAGAAGGTATCTTGCACAACTAGACCCCAAGGGGAACCTGTGTACCAAATTTGAGAAAGATCCATACAGTACTTCCTGAGAAATGACGATAACAAAGTTTCATGGGGAAATCCAAGATGGCTGCCTGGTGGCCATATTGGATTTTCGAATCGGACCAAAAAAGGTATCTTGCACAACTAGACCCCAAGGGGAACCTGTGTACCAAATTTGAGAAAGATCCATGCAGAAGTTCCTGAGAAATCGCGATAACAAGGTTTCATGGGGAAATCCAAGATGGCCGCCTTGTGACCATATTGCATTTTCGAATCGGACCAGAAAAGGTATCTTGCACAACTAGACCCCAAGGGGAACCTGTGTACCAAATTTGAGAAAGATCCATGCAGTAGTTCCTGAGAAATCGCGATAACAAGGTTTCATTGGGAAATCCAAGATGGCTGCCTGGTGGCCATATTGGATTTTCGAATCGGACCAGAAAAGGTATCTTGCTCAACTAGACCTCATGTGGGACCTGTGTACCAAATTTGAGAAAGATCCATGCAGTAGTTCCTGAGAAAACGCGATAACAAGGTTTCATGGGGAAATCCAAGATGGCTGCCTGGTGGCCATATTAGATTTTCAAATCGGACCAAAATAGGTTTCTTGCACAACTAGACCCCAAGGGGAACCTGTGTACCAAATTTGAGAAAGATCCATGCAGTAGTTCCTGAGAAATCGCGATAACAAGGTTTCATGGGGAAATCCAAGATGGCTGCCTGGTGGCCATATTGGATTTTCGAATCGGACCAAAAAGGTTTCTTGCACAACTAGACCCCAAGGGGAACCTGTGTACCAAATTTGAGAAAGATCCATGCAGTAGTTCCTGAGAAATCGCGATAACAAGGTTTCATGGGGAAATCCAAGATGGCTGCCTGGTGGCCATATGGATTTTCGAATCGGACCAGAAAAGGTATCTTGCACAACTAGACCCCAAGGGGAACCTGTGTACCAAATTTGAGAAAGATCCATGCAGTAGTTCCTGAGAAATCGCGATAACAAGAAATTGTTTACGGACGGACGGCGGACGACGGACGGACGACGGACGACGGACGACGGACCACGGACAAAAAGCGATTTGAACAGCCCACCATCTGGTGATGGTGGGCTAAAAAGCCATTTTTGGGCGATTTTTTTCTGTCAGATTTTTCGATTCCTTTATTTATGTGTTTTCTTCGCAAAAACCTGCATGATCGATTAGTAAATAATAATCCGATATTAAATAAATAAACTTTTGCTCACTTTTCCTCACATAAAAAGCAGGAATTTTGAAGAAAAATGACAAAAACATCATTTTTCTGATACCCACATTGTCGCCATTTTGAATTTGCAAATAGGCTCAAAATGACCGCAATATGATGAACTAGAAGTCGCAGAGTGTCATCTCTCAATTGTTTGTCATTCCTGAGATAGAGAAGAAAGTTTGGTAGGGGGCGGCGGGTGGTGGTGGGCGGGGGGGGGGGGAGCACAATGGTTCCCAGGCCTGTCAGGGTTAACAGAATGAACATGAATGAATACCGAATTTTTTTTTGTAGCTCTAAATTCGTAAACGTCTAACAAGCTAATCATTCGGTGAATTTGACACACTGGGATAAAGACCGTCACCACACAAGGTTTACGTTTACTCTATTAAGTTTCAGATTTACCTTTTGAGTTAATATATTTACACGTGTATTCTGTCAGGTTAAACCAATACACCTGTAACGGTTAACCGTTTGTGTATAGGACTGTTCGAATCGGAGGGGGGTGTGTCACCGCTGGAAGGATGGAAGAGCCAGTTCGGGAGCGCCAGTGGTTGGAAATGCATTCCCCCGTGGTTCTCGCTTACCAGCGCGAGATAGGTGTTGCCTTTTATGTGGAAAATTCTTTACGGACTATGGATTGGGATGGCATTCCCATTTATGGACTATGAACTGTAATTTCGCTGTGAAGGCGATTTTCCGGGTGTTCGCAACGGCCATTACAATTACGCATTTACCGAACTGAAAGCCATGGGAGAAAAATGCGAGGTTGTAAGGTTCTGTTAAAACAACGTGTGGCTGCTGATGGAGATATCACCATTATTCGAATTTTCTGAATATTTAATTACAGAGATACAGGCTCGTCATCTCCATCTTCAATTTTCCGTTCGAAAATCGACACGGCCTATGTGTGGACAAGAAGACATTGGCATGTTTTTAAAGACCCGCTTTATCAGTGCCCTGTTAAGGACGTTCCTTACCCCTAATTTCCCCAAGTTTTATATGAATGCACCTGGGAATATACAAATTCATTTTGTGAAAAACATTACGAGGTCGGCAAACTCTCGTTTGATCTCATAACGCCAGATCTGGGACATTTTATTCCATTAAGTAAAACATGAAAATTGTACGACTTTGCTTTAAAAAATGCATGTACGGCATGTTCGGAGGTGCGCGCACGGGACGTAGTGGGCAAAGTGCATTTTTCGTGTGGGTTGTGCGGATGCATGGCAGCGAGGCTGCACTTGTCGCTCTGATGGGTGGACAGCGCATCCGCCACAAGAAGTAGATCGTTCTACCGAGAACGAGAATGATGAAAAACATGCGGGTTTCACCCAACGAGACTCTCGGTCCCAGACATAGGGTATGGTGACTAGGGCATAATGGACCTGGCTACACTGGTAGAGTTACATCCCCCTGTAAGCTACCGGATATAGGGCGTTCTACGGTTCTTGATCTTATTCACTGAGTAACAAAAAGAAGCGATCTCACAAACACGACTTATTTTTGTTGTTGAAACTTTAGCAGGTACAGTAGATTTTGTTGTTGTGGTCAGTAAACTGGTGCGAGTCAGGAGTGGGATTTCAACCCTCGCATCTGCAGATCAATATACCCAAAATGCTCCATATATAGTGGTACAACACCACATGTGTGAACCAGCACCGAAGACTGCGGCCTTAGATCACTCGGCCATCCGGACAAACGCTGGGAATGATCCATATATAGTTGTACATATCTACAATGGCTCTTCAACATATCGTCTTCTTGCAAAAAGTCCACCAATTCTCTTATAGTTCATTGGCCCCATCATACACAAGCTGCCCTGGGTATGTTGATGATGGTGTTTATTTGTGGATCTAGTCCAATGCGAAGCCCCGATTTGATAAGCCGCCCTTGTTGGCGCCTCCTCGACCATTGTCACTCTTGTCCGTGTTCATTGTCCGTTTTGCAAGTGACGCTTGGTTCATGATGGCTCGGTGCGTAGGATTGCTGTTCATATCTAGCGACAGTAGTATCTATCTGGTGCGTCGTTCGCCTTAGCGTGGCTATTAATAGCCGCTGTCACAATACAATTCCAAAAGGCTGGTTCCCCCTCTTCCTCAGTTCCTCAGATTGCCCTGAGACTATAAGAGCCCGAGCATTCAGCCTGACTGTCAGTGGGTATAAGCTCTCGGTGTCAGTCGGTCGACCCTCAGACTCAGAGGGTGGACACTGAGTTTCACCAGTCGCTGTATCATTATCCAGATTTAGGCTTTCTGTACAAGCGTCCTCGATCTCTTCGGCTTCTGGCGCCTGTCCGTAGAAGCGTCCGTTATCTCTTCGGCTTCTGGCGCCTCTCTGTACAAGCGTCCATGATCTCTTCGGTTTCTGGAGCCTCTCTGTACAAGCGTCTGCGGCATCTTCGGATTTTGGAGCCTCGGTCTCTCTGTACCCGTGTATTTATTTTCTGGTGCCGCATCAGATCGCAGTCTTTGGTAAATATGAGCCGTCAGCCAAGGCGACGAAAAGCCTTGCTGAAGGTTAGACGTCGAATGTGCACGTGCACGTCTTTCGGTTTGGACTACTTTTATAGACGGGCGTTAAGACGGGTGTGGACAAACGTTACCGGGCATTAATTGGCGTTAAATCCATGTAGATAATCAGTGACTCTGGAGGTCCCTTCCGTAATTTGTGTCAGCTGGATACTGGAGGACAGACACAAAGGTATAATTTCAGGTCTCCCTCATCGTCTTCATGAAGATCTGAAATTCCTGATGCAGGGTCAGCAGATTCTGGGCACGGGTAGTTGTGTTGATATCCTCTTTGGATAGTATCTGTTTCTGAATCATCAGAAGACATACCCGGGTCTTACCACTCCATGAGGGAGCGGCGGGACCTTTATGAAGATTGTGGTCAAATCTTCGAACGGTCCAGTCATTTACATGTAAGAGTCAAACGTACAGTCGGGAAAACCAGTCCATCTACCCAACACTTGAAGTGCGATCTCCAACCCACAGAGGAGGATGTCCTTCAATTTCAACAACCTGGCCCCGACGATACGGTAGTAGTAGGGAGCCGGGATTTCGACGATGGTTTTCCAGGGAGGTAACTTTTGGTCCCCTTTTTTCCAGGTTAAAGGTATAGGGGACGCCTCATCGCCTTTCACCTCTGGGGCGCCTGGGGGCGCCACCAGCTCAAGGTCACGTGGAGGTCAAAAGTAGTTCCGGCAACCTGTAACCTTTGTATTCCTCCGCGGACAGAACGTAGTCCCATGTCAACCAAGTGACTTCCAATGTTAATGTATACGGGGAATGCCTAAAAAAGAGTATGGGAATAGCCGTTTTGTGACAGAGGTGGGTCCCTAGTGGACCGATTGGATCGTATGAGGTATCAATGTGAAGCATTCGTAAAGGGGCATCCGATGGGCGGGATGTGGGGTTGAAATATCGTCATTCTACGCATGCGCGGTAGACCAAGGGTATGGAATAGACGTTTTGGGGTCTAGGGGAGCCCCCAGTGGTCCGATGGGGTCGAGTGAGGTATCAATGTGAAGCCTATGTGAGGGGGCATCCGATGGGCTGGGTGTGGGGTTGGAATATGGTTATTCTGCGCATGCGCGGTAGACCAAGGGTATGGAATACACGTTTTGGGATCTAGGAGAGCCACTAGTAGGTCGATGGAGTCGTATGAGGTATCAATGTGAAGCCTATGTGAGGGGCATCCGACGGGCTGGGTGTGGGGTTGGAATACTCATGCGCAATAGAGAAAGGGTATGAAAATAGACGTTTTGGGGTGTAGGTGAGCCCCTAATGGACCGATGGGGTCGACTGAGGTATCAATGTGAAGCCTATGTGAGGGGGCATCCGATTGGACTAGGGTCTCGGCCGTTGTCCACATTCTGTGCATGCGCAGACAGGGAATTCTGGGAAAAGGGTGTGGAAATAGACGTTTTAGGGTTTAGGTGAGCCCCTCATGATCCTATGGTGTCGTATGAGGTCTTATTTTGAAGCTGTCGTGACGGAGCATCCTCCTGGGCTAGTGTGTCGTTCGTTGTCAATAGTCTGCGCAGCGCGCGCGGGTTATCCGGCCGCAGCGCGCGCGCGCGCGCGGGTTACTCCGGCCGCAGCGCGCGCGCGCGCCTTATCCGGCCGCACGCCTGCGCGGGTGAATTTCGGATTATTCTGGGCCACTGATGGGCTACTTTGTCCACGATGTTCGAAGCCAGTTTCACCGATTCCCCACATGTCTGTTATAGGCTTCATGCATTATGCTCATATAGAAAACACACAAGACAGGGTTTCTTTGGGTGAGATCTCAATTTTTTATTCAGTGAACAACAACAACGTGAGAACAACCACGTGAAATCTGAAGCCCAGGACAGAGGGCTTGTACATTGAAATCGATAGAACTTAAGCCCAGAACAGGGGGCTTGAACATTGAAAGAACTTAAGCCCAGAACAGGGGGCTTGTACATTGAAAGAACTTAAGCCCAGAACGGGGCTTGTACATTGAAATGATCGACGGCCCAGTATTATACGAGTACATCGCGGTCCTCGGCCTTGGGGTACTCGTCAAACATCTGTACGATGGTAGATAAGGGTCTTCCCCGGCATCGATGGTACAGGTAAAACAAGCAATATTGTCCACACACGCTACTGGCCAGGCTTTGGAGCTAATACTATTATATGGAAAATGGAATAGGTCTTTCTCTAATGGACGACGGATGGATTATGAATGACGGACTAGACGCTTGTAATTGCAACGTTTGACTGTTCCAACACCACGTCTCTGTGCCTTGATCCATGAAGTCTGTTAAATCGGGATGGAGGGGTGGCAGGCCGTACGGGTCAAAGTATTCGCCCTGCTGTCCTGTCAAGTACACGCCCATCCAATGTTCACCGGGCCGATCCATCGGGTCCGTGTTGAGAACGTAAGCAGCAGGATACATACGGTCTAATGGGAACACATCTCGGCCGAACACCCCTTGAAAGACCATACGTGTCTCTGGGTCATTCTCCAGCACGGTGGTTATCTGGTCTGTATCCATGTTAGGTGGAGAAGTCACACAGGACGTTGCGCGCCTTGTCCACCTGAATGATGTTGTCAATCTCGGCGTAGCAGACCACATTGACGGTGCTCCGGAGGCCTCGTGCAAAGTGGATTTTCAATCGTAAATTGCCTTGCTTGGCGAGGGCCAGCTGATGGTCGTTCTCTAAGGTGGAGGTCAGATCGAAACAGAACAACGTGTATCCGTTCGCGTAGTCCTCCCGACTGATCATATTCCCTTCGTCCTGGTTGATTTGACCGGTGGCTGTAAACAGGTTCTGATAGGCTCGAATGAAATTCGCGCGCCCAAAGTTCGGTGGCCGTGGCTGGGACCTGTTGTCCATCCACATGCAGGCTGGGTAGGCTCCGCTGAAACTGGTATTTTCCACACAGGCCAGGATCAATCGCTTGGGTAGTTCTCCCAGGAACAGGTTTTCTTTGTTGGCGCTCATATTTCCGGCAGACACAGAAAACACTTTGGTTTGCACACGTCGGATACTGGGCTGGTTTTGTTTCCAAGGCTTTGAGGTGTCCCAATTGAACGGCTGGATTCGGTTTCACTTTTCGGACATACAGGACTGCGTCTTGGATGACAATCTTGTAGTCAGCTGCATACCCGTCTACGTTAGTGGCCGTCAAGGCGAAGGTCGGAGGCGCCCGTATCAGTCGGATTTTGATGGGATCTTGTTCAAGAGGTACCGGTCTTGCATGAACATGTCTGCGTGCAGTCGACCCATGAGATCCACCGAGACACCGTTCGCCATCAAAGCCTTCCGTTTGTTATATCCCACATTGTCGTTCTCTACACCCATGTGCTGGGCTGTGTCCTGGTAGACTAAAGCGGCTGTCAGTTGAGATTTTTTAGCCTCTCGTCCATGCGACAACAGCGTCTCGATGTAGGCTCGATAGGGGTACGTGTTGGTCGAGTCACTGATGAGTTTGTCGCTGAGAAATATATCAACCTGTTGAAACATCGAGTGCAGCCAGAGATTCGTCAGGCCCACCGTTGCTTGGTCGACGATTCTGGAGCCATCTCCATTGACGATCTTGGCTTTCACATACAAGTATGTATGGGCTAAATCCACATAGGCCGTATCCGCATTACTGATGGTGAACTCGATGGGCCCTGTTTCGTTGATGCTGGAGAGCGGGAGATGCTCCACCCATAATCCTTGTTCGGCACTGGTCTGTGTGGGCGGGACGGTCCACAAATCAAATTCACTGTTGGTGGAGGGGCAGGACTCTGCGTGGATCAAGGACATGTTTTAAGAAAAGATATCCTGGGTCTTCGATGTGCGTCGTCGCTGGGTCGGTCGTCGACTGGTGCGTGGTCTCGGTGGTGCAGGTCTTTTATTCCCTACGGTGCGTTGTGCTTTGGCCACCAAGACGCCTCCTGCTTCTTTGGCCCGCCGTTTCAAGGCTTCTTTGGGTGCCGTACCCCCCAAGACATCACCGGCGACTTGCAGTCCACTGCGTACCGCTTGTTTGCCGATTGCTTTCACCCCACGCGTCACCAAGGGCAGGAACGTTTTGACGATGCTCCCGAGTATGTTCCCCAGTCCATGTCCTCGTTGCATGCGTGCACCACTAAAGACCGGAAGGCCACCGCCGGCCTGTTGGGCATAATAGTCCATATAGCTGTGTGCATCGCACTCGTAAGGCACCTTCATTATACAAAGTGGGGAGCACGTGCTTGTCGAAAATGAAGTGTCAGCACCACTTTCCCGCGTTCGAATGCCACCGGTCGTCCCGTGTCATCTCTTGTATCCACCGTGATAGTGTTGATGTCGGTTTGTCGTACGGGTAGGTAGAGCATGTGGGTGAAACTGTGGGTGACTTGATCTCCATACGTCTTTTTAATGGGCACCACCCGTAACAGAGGTGTGTTGATATCGCCCACCATGTGGTTGTCCACCACGTCCGAGTAGACGTAGAGTCCGTACATACCCGACTTCATATCCCTCGGGATCTCGCCTTGGTGGGCGGTGGGACCAGCGAACGTCTGTAGATCGAAACCCAGCATTTGCTGTAGGATAGGGCTCAGTACGACACTCGCGTTGGCGGTGACGATAAGCTGTGCCTTGTCGTTGTGTGCGTTGTAATCGAAGTCCACGTGATTCTTGAAGGGAAAGGATTTGATGGGTTTTGAAGTATTCATGACCTCCAGTAGAGCCTTATAATGCAACAGTCTTGACAGCCCACCCATGAACTCCTTGGGAGTATCGTATTGGCCTTCGGGGAGGGTGAGTCGGGTGTCTTTTCCTTCGTAGGTCACCTCGTACCAGAATTCATTGGCACGCACGTTGTACCACGAGTAAGGGTATTGGATATCAACGAGGCCACATTCCCAGCGCCCAGATAAATGCAACGGGTGCGGTAACTGGGTCACGTACTTAGCCAATGTGTTGTCAGGAAACACATCCAGCGACTGGGTAGGGTGAGGTACAACATGGCGACTGAGCTGTCCTGCTGCTGCTGTTGGTTTTAATAGGTGTTCCAGGCCTTGGGCGGTTGTGTCCGGCGTCGTATTCGTCGCGTTGACTTGCTACGTGTCACGGCTCTGGAGATGTGGGATGTCCTGATCAAGGATGGTTTTTTAAAGGTCTGTAAAGAAGGTGCCCGTTGTGGTGGTGGTGTTTTGGGGGGTGACTCCGGTTCCCATTCGGATTCCCAATAAGGTAGTGGGCCACTCGGCGATTGCTGGGTTCGCTGCATAAAGTCCCAGCGGTGGGGGTTCCCCACCAATTCCTGTGGTACATTCATGTCTTTCAAGCCTTGAGCGAAGACCTCCCATCCTCGAGGATCCGTGTGCGACCTGCGTTTACGCATCAGGTCAGTCACTAAATCCGCCATGTGGGTCCCGGGGACCACCTGATTCTGTACCAGGAGTTCGCCTTTATCATTCCAAGTCATGTTAGGATTCTGTTTCATTCGTTGTAATACCAGGCCAGCTTGTTTCTTGAAGGATGCAGGTACACTCTTCAGCACTTCGTCTTCCACCCACTGTGGGGCTGTGGGTGGTACCCCTGGTAATGGCGGCTGTTGAAGCAGTGCCGAGGTCGGCGGTGTGTCACGTGGTGGTGGTGGTGGTGGTGGGGTAGAGAGGGTTTTGTATTGGTCCATGAACGTCATGTACCGCTGAAGCGTCTCATTGTACCGTTGTACTTTCTCACTGTCGCTTAACCCCGGTCTCTGTTAGATCTTTTGCATCTCTCCATCGAGGGTGTTTATGGTCTTCACCGTAGGTGGGACAGGGTAGGGCGATTGGAGGTTTTGAATGAACCGTGGTTCGACGAGGACTATTTTTTTCGTGTGGTTCATTGTCGGCCGAAGAGTCCACCCAATACTGGACCCGACACGGAAGCGGCCAACGGTGCTAAGATGGCCCCGAGACAGCCGCCTTTCTGTAACACCTTTTTCTTTTGTGTTTGAGGGACCCGCTTCTGGACTAGGGTTCGGAGACCTGTCTTATGCTTGGCCAACTTGGTCTTCTGAGCCGGAGTCAGTGGTACGTTGCCTTTTAACAGGTTGTACCCGATCTCGCACACACAGCGTACACGGTCAGGGTCCGCACCGCGTACAATGGTTCGGCCCAACACGGGTGGGGCCGTCTTCAATACACGGAGCGTTGGGGCGTGCTT
Source organism: Hanleya hanleyi (assembly GCA_036873755.1). NCBI lineage: Eukaryota > Metazoa > Mollusca > Polyplacophora > Lepidopleurida > Hanleyidae > Hanleya > Hanleya hanleyi. Next base: position 38,740 of record JAVTVY010011341.1, read on the forward strand.
CCGTACTCGCGCAGACATCATGTACAACTAATGCCAGAACCCACAACTCTGTCCTTTTTATCTACCTCAGAGATCAGAGAAAAAGTCAACCATGCTGTGGTATTCATTCTTTTTATTATCTCCATCATCAAACACACACACTCCAGCTGGGGGAGCCACTGTGGGTGTGTTTACATTATTTTTGCATGTACACGTGGTGGGCCTCTCCGGGAAAGATGCCGGTCCGTAGTCGAAGGTGATCGGGGGTGGCTTGCTTGAGGTCGAAGAGCATATACCCGTGCTGAGGGGTTGTCGCATCTTTAAAGGCTTCGAACGCAAACGGTGTGTGGCCGGGATACATCTGTCTCGCCAAGTGCAGCAGTTGAGTGGTATCTCTCGGGTTTTTGAAAACCACCAGGTAGTGGGCATTTAAGCTGATGTTCCGATGTTCTTTGTTTTTACTGAACAGATTCTGCACAATGTAGATGATGCTGAGCCGTCGATGATGGCTGCCTTTGGTGAAGAGTTGGGTGACCCGCGCATCCGTCTCCGCCATGAGATCATCCAGAACCACCAAGGTGTCGGGTTCCAAATCGGCCAGGTTGGGTAGGCCTTCCACGAACGTGATGTGGGGCATTGCTGCATACGCTTCCTGCCATTCTCCGTAACACCACACGACTCGGGCAATGGGTGGGGTGATCATGCTGTCGGCGTGTTGAAGGAGCTTCCGGACGAAGTGCGTTTTGCCGGAACCCGTCGGTCCTGCGATGACGCAAGTGAAGGGATGTTGCCACCGAGGGTCCATCGTTCGAGCTGTATGCGCTATCGTGGTAACCCGCTCTTGTAAATTTGGTACGAGTGAACTGGAGTGGTGGTGGTGGGTACAACGTCGGTCGTCGTTGTCTGTTCACTGCGAGTGATGATGGTGGTGGGTACAACATCGGTCGTCGTTGTCTGTTCACTGTGAGGGATGAAATCCGGTGGGTTTTCAGACGTAGTGGGTGTACTTGGTGTAGGTATGAAGCTTGGTGTGGAGCTCGATGGGGCTTGTACACGGGGTGTGGTGGTGACTGGGCTCGATACGGGGTTGACTGGTGCTATCTGTAGACCGGTTTCACTGGTGGCTGGTGTTCTCAGTTGGTTAAGTAGCGGGCTGACATAGGCTACGTCGTAAAACACACCTCCGTACAACACACTCAGCAGAGTTAGCACTATCACCACAAAGCCCACTTGCGCTTTGCGCGTTTTGGGAGACGCTGTGTTCAGAGGCAGCTGCTGCTTGTCCATAGCGCCGTGGTCGGACGTGGAATGAAGGATGACGGTAGTGGTGTCTGGCTTTATAGTCGTTTCACCTGGTTGGCCGCGACCCAGGAATTGAAGGAACTGGGCCAGCCTTGCCACTTCACGAAATGAAACAGTTTCCCACGTCGACGTTCCGTTTTCAAAATCTGCTCCACCGTTTAGTAGTCTTGTAGTCAGGCCGGGCCCCTGCACACCCAACAAACATAATGAGCACAACTATAAGAAAAAATATGAAGACAGATCCGAGGAACCTTAGTGCAGGTTTCTCGGCCGAGTCTCTAATAGTTCGAAATGCACTAAGACCTTTTTCAATCCAAATGACAGATATATTTCTGACAGCAAAGCAAGGCCACGACATCAAACCTTGTAATATTGCGCTTGATGATTGTTTAGCACCGAATTCTACATGTAATAATTTCAAAATTTCTAAGTGTGGACATCGTGGATGTCTCACGTGTCCACTCTTTAATACTTCAGCTTCATTTAGTTCCACGTTAACTGGTAACTCATATTCTGTTAACTCGTATGTTGATCTTAGTTGTTCTACTACAAACTGTATTTATTTAGTTCCCTGTAAGAAGTGTGGTCAACAGTATGTTGGCAAGACCACCCAAAGACTCCATCTTAGGGTGAACGGTCACAGAAAATCCGTTAGGAAAAAGCAATTGCTTATAGGTAGGCATTTTTCTGGACCCGACCACGGCTGGGATAACTTTAGTATTCAGATCATAGACGTCGTCTATCCATCTACTAAGGATTCCCCTTTTGGATTTGAGAGAAAAATCCGAGAGCGGGAATTATTCTGGATGCTAGAACTTGGATCAGTGTTTCCGTTTGGTTTAAATGATAATGTCAGTGGGTTCGGCAACGCTACAAACCGCCGTTCAAATATATCCAACATTACCCAACTATTTAAACCCCATCAACGGAGACATCGCAGCCATGGTTGGCGAAAGTTTAATAGTTCGATGATTCACGATCATATCACTTTAAATTACTTAGTGGGGTTAACTAACACACCCAATAGTATACATAGCTTACGTACAGTTCTGTATGCGTTACCTCTGAGAGCTTTAGATCAAATAGCCAGAGATATACAACAATCTGCGTCTTCAGGAAATATAATACCATCAAAATTCATTAAAGTATGTCAAGATATAGCGTATTTTCGGTTGTATCGTCTAGTGAACATAATCGAAACCTCTCAAGATCGGCTTTTCTTGAAACTCAACTACTTAGATAAAGGACTGGACATCAATAATTTACCTCGAATCCTGAATGATCCAGAGGTACGCAACGCTGTACCAAACTATTTTAAGTTCACAGAACCTCCTTGCATTTCATATAAGTACACTAAATCTATAGCCACCAAAATATTCAATTACTCCAATGCTGTCCAGGAGTTTGACTGGAACTTATACACGTCAGGAGGCTATAGTTGTGATTGTGAATCGTCGAACTTTATCTATATACCATGCAAACATATTGTGACTGGTGACCTTGATGTGGTGAGTGATAAGGATCTGAAATTACTCCTGATGAAGGGACCTAAATATAGAGAGCCAAGAAGAATAAATCTGAAGGCCGACCAGAAGATAGTCCTGTCTACATTGGAACAGTACGTTATTGATTGGTCTAAGCGAGAAAAAGTTGAACCTACAGTACTCGCTGATTGGCTGGACCTCACCAAGAGCAAGGTCGTTGAAACAATCCGCCATATTGACAGAAGTACTCTTCCCCAAGCAAAACAAGTTCTGAGAAACCTCAATTCGCAAGAAGTTCTAGCAAATCTCCAGAGTAAATTCGTCATAGTCCCAGCAGACAAAGCTCCGAATAATATAATATTCATATGTAAATATTACTATTACCAGGTGCTGGTTAAAGAATTGAGTGTAGATATATCTTCGTCAAATACGTCTACTTACTCCCAAACTGCATTTACTCTGGAAGATTTATTTAACAATCACAAAAAGTTTCTCAGGGAAAGAGGTATTTGTCTTCCAACCAATCATAACGACATACCAAAAATATACTGGACTCCCAAAATGCATAAATCACCATACAAAGCTAGATTCATAGCTGGTTCTAGAAGCTGCACCACCAAGCTTCTTTCAACCTATTGACGAGGGCCCTTCAGGAGGTAAAAGCATTTTGGGAAAGGTATTGCGCCACTATTTCTAAGAACTCTGGCGTTGAATGTATGTGGATATTGAAAAACTCAAAATGTCTTACGGAAGAACTTGATGCTAAAGGTCACATACCGTACAGACATGTATCCACATGGGATTTCTCGACTCTCTATACTACAATCCCTCATCAGGACCTTATTGACCGTCTAAGTTCATTAATAGTATCTGTGTTCAAGAAAACTGATCGTAGATATATTAATGTCGGAAGCCATAAAGCATTCTTTAGCTCGACTACATACAAGAGATATCATTCATGGGATGTTTCTTTGTTTATAGAGTTGCTTGAATTTCTCATTAAAAATATCTATGTGAAATTTGGCAACACAATATATCAGCAGCATATAGGTATTCCAATGGGTACTAATTGTGCACCCCTGTTGGCTGACCTGTATCTGTTCTCTTATGAATATGACTATATGCAGGCGCTTTCAAAAACCGATCCATTCAAAGCCCGTTCCTTCTCATTCACCAAACGCTATATAGACGATCTTCTCGCTGTGGATAATCGCTATATAAATGACGCAGTGAAGGATATATATCCACCTTCACTGGATTTGAAGGAAACTACAGATAGCCCTACAGGCACATCTTATTTAGATCTCTATCTCTATAAAAATGAAGCGGGCATTCTCTCTCGTCGACTTTATGACAAAAGAGATGATTACAATTTCGACATCGTAAACTATCCCTTTCTGGATAGTAATAATCCAGTGGGACCTGCATATGGCGTATACATATCTCGCTTAGTAGCATTTGCTAGATCCTGTGTTAAATGTGATGATTTTAATCAACGTCACAAAACATTGTTGCAGAAACTTATAAAACAGGGCTATTCCACCAAGCGCCTCCACTCAAAGTTTCTCAAATTTGGCGATACATATCGCATTCTGATAGCAAAATACGAACGTAGCGTGCAAGATCTATGGCGCTACGTTTCGTAACTTGTGTCTAATTCCGCTTAACCCGGGGCTAGGGGCCGTATGAACCCATGTACTTCAAGATCCTCATGGTACTCATATGAACAGTCACAATCAAAGCGTGACTGAGATACATTTTTTTTTAGATGACGACTCTATAGCGAATATTATGGATTAAGAATACTGATCAGCGATACGGATTTGATATTTTTGGAACATCATGATGTCTTGCCGGCATCATTGAAAACTGTTGACCGCTTCTCTCTTGCAGGAAACAAGGCCTATGTTTATGTATACTATGACTGTCTTTTTGAATTTGGTGCTAATACTGTTATGTGGAAAATGGAATAGGTCTTTGGATTATGGACGCGGATATTCTCTAATGGACGACGGCTGGATTATGAATGACGGACTAGACGCTTGTAACACACACACACTCCCTCACGCATCCTCCAACATGCCTGCTTTCTATACTACGACCAGACTGCGCATGCGCAGACTCTTGAACACGGACGAACCATGAGTCCAGTCGGATGCTGCTTCACGAGAGCTTCAACATAAGACCTCATACGACTCCATCGGACCCATAGTGACCCCTGTCGGCGCCAAAATGTCTATTTCCATACACTTTCTCTACTGCGCATGCGCAGAATGACGTCAGTTCCACGTCACCCCCAGCCCGTTGGATACTCCCTCAGGACTGCTTTACATTGATACCTCACTCGATCCAATCGGCCCACTAGTGGCCCACGTAACCCGCAACACGTCTATTTCTATACTACGGCCAGACTGCGCATGCGCAGACTATTGACAAGGAACGACACACTAGCCCAGGCGGATGCTCCCTCACGACAGCTTCAAAATAAGACCTCATACGACACCATAGGATCATGAGGGGCTCACCTAATCCCTAAAACGTCTATTTCCACACTCTTTTCCCAGAATTCCCTGTCTGCGCATGCGTAGAATGTGGACAACGGCCGAGACCCTAGCCAATCGGATGCCCCCTCACATAGGCTTCACATTGATACCTCACTCGACCCCATCGGTCCATTAGGGGCTCACCTACACCCCAAAACGTCTATTTTCATACCCTTTCTTTATTGCGCATGCGCAGAATGACGATATTCCAACCCCACACCCAGCCCGTCGGATGCCCCCCTCACATAGGCTTCACATTGATACCTCATACGACTCCATCGCCCCACTAGTGGCTCCCCTAGACCCCAAAACGTGTATTTCCATACACTTGGTCTACCGCGCATGCGTAGAATGACGATATTTCAACCCCACACCCAGCCCATCGGATGCCCCTTCACGAATGCTTCACATTGATACGCCATACGATCCAATCGGTCCACTAGGGACTCACCCCTGTCACAAAACGGCTATTCCCATACTCTTTTTAGGCATTCCCTGTATACATTAACATTGGAAGTCACTTGGTTGACATGGGACTACGTTCTGTCCGCGGAGGAATACAAAGGTTACAGGTTGCCGGAACTACTTTTGACCTCCACGTGACCTTGAGCTGGTGGCGCCCCCTGGCGCCCCAGGCGCCCCAGAGCTGAAAGTCGATGGGGCGTCCCCTATACCTTTAACCTGGAAAAAAGGGGACCAAGAGTTACCTCCCTGGAAAACCATCGTCGAAATCCCGGCTCCCTACTACTTACGGTGCTGGACCAGGTGCTTGACGACATTGCGGGTCATGTGCATTCCAGGAAGATTCAATGGATGGCCCCAGAAATCTCCTACGTGACGCCTATGCAGTGAGTGACAGTGTCGAAGTTTTCAGCGCCATCATCCTGTGCAACACGTCTACAATTACCGCCTCGTCGATCACGCCTGTCTCTCTACGTGGAATCTGTCATCAAGCTCAGACCAGCGCCTTAAAGACAGAATCTCGCTTTTGACTACATATTACGTCATATAAAGGAGACGGGAAAACTCCAGTAGTTTCACCCGAATGCTATACGATCGTCTATATCCAGCTCTTCACCATTACATGGAGACGATCCTGGGTCAAATGGACAACTTGGACTCATAGGAATGGGAGTAGTATACAAGGGGGAAATTGAGTAGATAGCGCCTCACTGCGCATGCGCAGAACCTGGGGTGACGTCACAATGGGTTGTGTGCGCATGCGTGTGTGTGTGTGGGTGGTGTGTGCTGGGTACAAGATGGCGGCGTGTGTGGGTGGTGTGTGCTGGGTACAAGATGGCGGCCTAATGTGTGTGTGCTGGGTACAAGATGGCGGCCTAATGTGTGGGTGCTGGGTACAAGATGGCGGCCTAATGTGTGGGTGCTGGGTACAAGATGGCGGCCTAATGTGTGGGTGCTGGGTACAAGATGGCGGCCTAATGTGTGGGTGCTGGGTACAAGATGGCGGCCTAATGTGTGGGTGCTGGGTACAAGATGGCGGCCTAATTTGTGGGTGCTGGGTACAAGATGGCGGCCTATGTGTGGGTGCTGGGTACAAGATGGCGGCGTGGGTGGTGGGTGCTGGGTACAAGATGGCGGCGTGTGTGGGTGCTGGGTACAAGATGGCGGCCTATGTGTGGGTGCTGGGTACAAGATGGCGGCCTATGTGTGGGTGCTGGGTACAAGATGGCGGCCTATGTGTGGGTGGTGGGTGCTGGGTACAAGATGGCGGCCTAATGTGTGGGTGGTGGGTGCTGGGTACAAGATGGCGGCGTGTGGGTGGTGGGTGCTGGGTACAAGATGGCGGCCTAATGTGTGGGTGCTGGGTACAAGATGGCGGCGTGGGTGGTGGGTGCTGGGTACAAGATGGCGGCCTAATGTGTGGGTGGTGGGTGCTGGGTACAAGATGGCGGCCTATGTGTGGGTGGTGGGTGCTGGGTACAAGATGGCGGCCTATGTGTGGGTGGTGGGTGCTGGGTACAAGATGGCGGCAATGTGTGGGTGGTGGGTGCTGGGTACAAGATGGCGGATTATAGAAAAACGTATAAAAGGAGTCGATTTTTAGGGTAGGGGTGTATTCATTGCACTACTTTTGCGGAGCACTGTGACTTACCTGACCTGACCCGCCTTCCAGCCTGTCTACCTGCCTGCCTGCCTGCCTGTTTCACCTCTAGTCTGCTTCACCTCTAGCCAGTCATCCAGCCTGCTTGCCTGTTTTGTATGAGCTGTGAGAACCCTTTACTTTTTTGATTTTACCAGTGCAAATTCAACAGACTTTTACACCGTAGCAGTTGCTCATCAGCCTGAGCCCATAGTCATGGAGTCAGCCGACCTAGTTACGCTTCGAAAGAACCGTGTTCGCCTCATTGATGAGATGCAGCATGTGGGCGCATTATGTGATGTGCTTATGGTCGATAACACACTCCTGAAAAAGGGTGTCGAAGATATCATGGCGCAGAACACCCCTTCAGGACAAAACAGAGCTCTCATCGACGGTCTACTGCGCCGTGGTCCTTATGCATTTCTAGCCTTCGTGGAGGCGCTGAAGAAGACGGAAAATGAAGAACTAGCAGAGCTACTTGAAGCCGACGACGTTATACAAGATGATGATGATATCTTAGTGATTCGAATGGATACCACCGAAGAGCGTACAGCTAGCAAACGTACGCACACCACTACCCCAGAGAGTACACCTGCTAAACGTGCTGGACGACCCAAACGTCCTCGACTAACACCGTTAGAAATACCTGTGGTTGAGGAGCCAGTAGTACCCCAGCAAGTGAAACAAGAGGTAGAACTTCCTATGTCTGTCCAGGAGATCAATAACCTCATCCAGCGAGCTTACCAGGCAGCCCACACGGACATTTGGGAGCTTTCACCCTATTTAACAGTGAGTGTGAAAGACGAAGAAGTGCATTTTAATGCAGCGGGCTTTAACGACAGACCCAGTAAGCATATTGCCATGACCTACGCTTCCTGGCAAAAACTGGAGACCCTTGATTACGCCATCGATGCGGTTATTCGCGACCAGGGGAGTGACGAAGCGAAATTTCATGTGGGTGACGACATCTATGTGAGCTGTGCCTATTACAACGACCAGCTCCTCGTGCATATCCGTAAATGGCGAAGGCGGTTAGATACGCAAGAGTTTGTTGCTTGTCCTCAGGGTGTCACTTTGAAATTAACGGCGTGGCGGCAGTTGCAGAGTCTCGCAAGTGCAATTCGTCAAGCTCTGGCCTACCAGGTGTCTCACTATATTTATCTGAAGTACATCGACACAGTCCTGGATCTGATCAGACCTCAAATTCCACAGGACACTGGTGTACCCTCATACGCATTGATCACTGAAGCATTACAGACGGTGACGGAGACGCAAATTGCCCTGGGAGTAGAAGCGGCCTGCCCTTCCAAAATTCCACGTGAAGAGATTATTACGTACATCTACGTGCACCAGGGTCGGAAAGATGATGATGAATTCAAACAAGTCTTGTTGGTGAACTATTGAGAACAAGTGTTGAAAAACATTTACCATACACATTCATTGAAGTGGCTTGAGAGCGTATAATTGTATTAAAAAATTCAGAGTTTTTTCAGATGCTCCTTCACTTAAGCTTCAATTTGATACCTCACTCGACCCCATTGGTCCACTAGGGGCTCTCCTAGCTCCAAAAAGGCTATTTTCATACCCTTCGACCACCGCGCATGCGCAGAAGTCCGATAGTTCAACCCCACACCCAGCCCATTAGATGCTCCTTCACATAAGCTTCAATTTGATACCTCACTCGACCCCATTGGTCCATTTAAAAAAAAAAAATGTTGGCTATCCCCTAGCTCCAAAACGTCTATTTCCATACCTTGCGGCCACCGCGCATGCGCAGAATGCCGATAGTTCAATCCCACACCCAGCCCATTAAATGCCCCTTCACATAAGCTTCAATTTGATACCTCACTCGACCCCATTGGTCCATTTTTAGAAGAAAAATTTGGGCTATTCCATCAACCTTGCTTACCCCTTGTCCCCCCTTCCAATTTCCCCTTTTCACCCTTTTTTTCAATAATTTCAATTTTTAATTGTTAAAAAAACATAGAAAATGAAAAAGATTTTTTTTGGCTCCATGAATCTTTTTTTCCTTTTTTATTAAATTTTAAAAAAAATTTTTTTTGGCTATTCCATTTCCCTTCCCCCTGCCCTTGTCCCCCCCACTCCAATTTTCCCCTTTTTTTTCAATAATTTCAAAAAAATTGTAAAAAAATTTTAAAAAAATTTTTCTTTGGGGAAAGGATGATGGGGTCTGGTGTTAATTTTTTTGTGCTTTTGATAGAAGTTTTCTCTTCCGGAAAGATGGGTTGGCCCTGAAAAGGGACTTTGAAAGTGTTACGACAACACTTATGCGCGGTAGATTCTTTTTACGCCACCCACATGCTTCCTGCAGATTGGGCACTTGATTTTTAAATGTTGTTCGCCTGCGTCGTGGCAGCGGCACATATCCCCGACGCACGTCAGCGTCACCCAACAATCTTGACATACACACAAGTGGCCACACGGCAATACTGCGTACTGGCTCTCCTCATCGGTACAGACACTACATCGTGTTTTTTCTTCTTCTTTACGTCGTTCTTTCTTCTGTGTGGAAATCTCCGCCATCATTCCATCCATGTCTCCCCGCATGCTGTTAATCACTCCGTTCAGGCGGGATACCTCGACTTCGTGTTGGCATCGTGGTAGTGGAGTTTCTGCAGCCGAAATCGTTATTTTGACAGGTTCTTCAGGCGACGTTGTTGCAAGTCTATGGCTATTTAACCATGCACCGTCTTCAGCCGAAGTCGTTATACTGGGAGTTTCGGCAGGCAACGTTGTTGTTGTTGTTGTTATTGCGGGTGTACGGTTATTTAACCATGCAAGGTGTTCTCCGTTTTCTCCATCAGTAGTGTCGTTGGATTCTTCTTCTACGGTGACCATCCTGCTAATTTCTTCGTCTTGTTGTTGACTTAGTCTTTGCAACCGTCCATCTGCTTCTGCTATTACATCTCGCCGGAGTTGTCCCAATTCTTCTGTACTTTGTCTGATCAGGGCTTCGTGTTCCTGCTGAAAGCTTGAAATTATTCCTCCTCCCTCTTCATCACTGCTAAGCATCTGTCTGTGTTCTGTAGCAGCAGCATTTCTTGGATCTCTAGGGGGGTGGTGAGTAAACATTGGACGTCTTCTGGCAGCCATGATTGAATTTGTGAATAAATGACAACAGACTGCACGTTATTTATAGTCTAGACGGCTTGTGGGTGCTGGGTACAAGATGGCGGCCTATGTGTGGGTGCTGGGTACAAGATGGCGGCATATGGGTGCTGGGTACAAGATGGCGGCCTAATGTGTGGGTGCTGGGTACAAGATGGCGGCTGCCGGTGTCAGTCAGTGCAAGATTATGGTATCTGCTAAAAAAATGGTGTGTTTTATTTTTCTCAAAGTTTTATTTTTTTCTAAAGTTTTATTTCGATAAACCTGCTGGAATTTTCAGGGTAATATGATAAGATTGTAAGCTGTAGTCTGGATGTGATTTTAGTCAGGAAAATCGATTTATTTCCCAGTGTACGGTGTTTTTCACACTACCGCACCATAATCTTATGGGTTTAAAATGGATAAAAATCTTAAAAATAACGACATAGTCGAGCGCTAGGTTGGTAAATTTTTTAAAATATTACACTATGAATTGGCTGAGTTTAATTGGAAATAAAATGTATACGGGCCCTGATTTATTGTCAAAATAACAGTCATTTATAAATTGTAAAAGAAACACACACACAGATTTTCGCAGCGTCCGTGGTAGCAGACGACAGGGTGTTCTCGCTACGGTCCGCGCTTTTACATTATAAATAGTCCGCAATTTTTTTTCAGGCATTCACAATTAGCCTCAGTGCCCAGTCATGCAGGCACCTGAAACCATGGACAAATCAGACTTCATCCCAAATGATGATGTACCACTGCTCGGCGCCGTGATTAATTTGGAACATGACCAACCCTGGTTGGATGCGATAATGAAAGATTTATTTTCACCATCTCTACCAAGTACAGCCCATTGTGAAGACCCCCCAGAAACATCGCAGCTGAGTAACTTCTTCGCTCTAGCAGCTACACCGGATGTTGACGCATACCAATGTTTTGACAACATAGATTGCATGTTAGACAGTCTGTTGACATCACAAGCTAAAGAAAAAAAAGCCGATGGAGAAATGGCACAAGAAAGCAGAAGCCAGATAACAGACACTTCAGACGAAAATCAGCATGCGGAGAACACGGAAGATTCCAGAAGAAGAAGAAACCGCGTAGACTACAGAAAAAACCGGAAAGACGTGACAACCACTCGAAATCGGAAACATGTGAGAAAAAATCCCAAGGATGTCAGAACAAACAGAGTGAGAGACAGGAAAATAAGTCAAAATGAAGACGAGATACATTATGTTTGGTCCATAGCAACAACAACACTGGGGTCCAACACAGAACGTCAAAGAGACTTATATTTATCCTGTGTGGAATGCGCTAACCAATTTGCAAAATTTGCCATCTTCCCGTGTGGGCACCAGGCTTTATGTGAAACGTGTATCCATCGTTTCGCCCAGATTCCGACGTGCGCAGAAGCCAACAGGCCCCGAATGTGTGAATTACTCCCCTTGACATGCCCTGTCTGCGCTGAAAGAAGACAGCGTCAACCCCTGTCAATAATGTAATGGCTTATTACATATCTGGTTATTTTTATAACCACCCTAAAAATTAAAAACAGATTCCCACCTATCCCTGTGCTATAAATTTCAGCCCGTTATTTATTCGGGTTGTAATATATTAAAATAAAAAAATGTCCGTTATTGTTCGGACAATTAATTAATGGGTCTGTGCTATAAATTTCAGCCCGTTATTTATTCGGGTTGTAATATATTAAAATAAAAAAATAAAATGTCCGTTATTGTTCGGACAATTAATTAATGGGGAGAGAGAAAAAATTCTGTGTTTTTAATAGAGAGATTAGTCCTCACAAGAACTGTTTGATATCGGACAGGGGTTGTTTATTTTTTGGTGATGCATTGCTAATAAATAAATGGGGGTGGGGTGTATGCTTTGAAATTGATGTGCCAGTTAGAAAGCTTATCCTCTTTCGAAGGATTTGGTCATTCTGAAAAGAACGTTTAATATTTTTTCTCCCTGTTTTTATTCAGGGTGGGGAGTGGCTTACTCCCCCGTAGTATTCTGACTAACCGAAAAATATTCTGCCGATGGTGGTTGCACTGTATACATATATTCAACTTCATCTTCTTCATCTTCAATGTAGATGGGCTCCCCATCGATGAAATTGGCCGGGCCTATGGTGGTTGGTTCGTCTTGGAACACCGGGGCTGGCAGGTCTTCCAAGGGGAAGGGAGGCGTTGTTGATTGTGGTCGGACCCTCAGCACTGGAGGAGAGTTGGGGTGGACGTGTTGGTTCATGGTCCTCTGTAGAATATTAAACCACTCCACCTCGTCGATGGTATTTTCTCTGACCGCCACCAACAACGCCCGCACGTTGTTGGCCGTACTTACTCGCCGGGCTCCCACTCCCCCAACCAGCATCTCCTGCCACCCCCGGAATTCCGTGGCCCAAAAGATCTTGATATCGGCCATCATCTGCCTTCTCTTTCTTCTTGATAGTGGTACACTTGTTGCTGGCTTTGTGGATGACATCTTGCTGATTTGTTGTTAGCAGTGAAAAAGTTTTTGAATGAGCCTATGAATCTGGCCGCGCTATATATATAGACATCGCGCGGACCTCGGCGAAATTGTTCGGATTCTAGGGAACATGAAATTCGGCGTGTGTTTCTTTTAATTTATAAACGGTTGTCATTTGACAATAAAATATCAGTCCCGTATATATTTTATTTCCAATTCAACTCAGATAATTCATAGTATAGTATGTAAAAAAATTAGCCGTCTAGCGCTAAACTACACCGTTATTGTATGAATTTTAGTGAATTTTACACGCCTAATGGGAAAGTACGATAGTAGGGAAAACCCGCTACACTGAAAATAAAATGATTTTCCTGGCTAAAAATATATGAAGATTATCACTTACAACCTTATACTAGCTCGGTGAAAATTCCAGCGCGTTTATCGAAAGAGAACTGTAGAAAATTATAAAAATAGACCCTTCATTTCACGGCAAGAAAACACAATCTACGCAGTTCGCAATCATTTTCGTGCGGTGTTTCCCCACACGGATGTCGGCTTTAAAAGGACCGGCCGGGTAATCTGTTAATAAACCAATACACAGAAATGCATGATGATAATGGATTCGGCTTGAAAAGAGCCGGCCGGGTATTCTGTTAATAACCAATACATCGGTAAAAGCGTTTTGCACACCATTTTCAATGTTATCTTCTCTCCTACCTGTGAGCTCTTAATTGTTTTTACATGCATAAATGACACATACAGATGTAGCGTCGTCGCAAATGTTCTGAAGTATATTTTATCTTGGAGCGCGCACCTACAAAAATTACATTGTCAATTTTAATTATTTTCTACAGGGTATTTTTTTTATTTACAATTTTTTTTATTCCCATTAGCATGAATCGGTATATAATTTGCCTGGGCCCGGTATTTTTTGTCATTCATCATTATGGCATCGCCGGGAAAGGAACTCGCTTTTTTTCAATTGACGTCGGATGTGATTCTCATGGTGTATGATCATCAAGTGCAGCTCATCAAAGAACATCCTACAGAAGTGAAATTATCTTTAAGTTTACCAGGCTGGACGCTATTCACACGCTTGTTACGGGGAAAAGAACCCGAAGTGGAGTTTATGGATGCGGGATTCGGTGTCTACCTGCGGCGGTGTAGAGAGAATTCTTTTTTTCCACGGCTAGAGCAGTGTGGGGGTGCCGCTATTGTACTTCGACCGGCATTATGGCAGGCGCTGAAAGCGATTATCACCGAAGTGGATGATGTACTCTACCTTGAAGAGAAATCTGTAGCCATCCGTACCCTCACCCGGGATTGTACGCTATTATTATATCCTGAACGCGTGGAGTTGGTCGATGATGATAGCCGGTGTTGGTGCACATCGGAACCGGCCCGTGTGTCTTTATCTCCAGAAGGCTGGACTACCTTGAAACGTGTGTTATGCGGCGATCTCGACGGCGATAGTATTCACCTGTGTCACGACGTGTACATTTTCCGCGGCCCGTATTTTGCGCGTCTTATCTGTCTCAAGCAAGGGGGATTTACTCTGGATCCCGATCTCTGGACGGCTTTACAACAAGTAATTCCCGTGGTCGATCAAGTACTCTCTCCACCCCAGCCGCCTCTCACAGAATAGGTCCTGACCCTATAAATACAGGGGATGAGACAGAGTGTGTGTCATTCTCCGTTCGACATTTAGAGCAAGCATGTCAACTTACCTACGAGCCATCCTGCCTCTTACACCCAGTGTGAGGTTATACGTGTATCAAGATAAAGTCACCCTGGACAAAGACGATGAAGCGATTTACTGGGCGCCCGCTGACAGGCTATCGAATACGGTGATGCTACAGCGTGATGGCTGGACTAAATTTAAACGGGTGTTGAGCGGTGAATTGGACGGAGACCTCATCCACCTGGACAATGCCATCTACGTATATTCCGAACCGCCCCTCTTCATACGAAAAAGATGGCGTGTGGGCCGCTACCAAGAGCATGCGCGAAGTATCCTCCTAAGCCCCTCTGTGTGGTCAGCCTTGGAGAAAATAGTCCCTATTGTCGACCAGTTATTTACACCGGACGATCGATCACCCGACCAATTGGCGTGGGTTCGTGCTATCGAAGACGCGCTGAGTGAACCTGATGAAAAAAAATCTGATACAGACGGTGAAAATACTATATCTATAGAAGGTACAGAGGCTAGAGGGACAGTGTCACCTGATGAAGCGACCCACACACACATGACGGCCCAGAACGATGAAGAAGAAAAAATCCCTGATGAAGCAGCGGTCCCGAACGGAGAAAAAGAAGTCTACAGTGATTAACGAGGTGTTAACCGATCTGTATTACAGCCCTAATAGTCCAGCCGCGTATAGCGCTGTGGGAGCGCTCTCTCGAGCTGCCCATTCTCAAGGCATTAGTCGAACTGAAGTTCGAGACTGGTTAAAAACCCAAGACACCTATAGTTTACACCGAGCAGCCCGACGCCATTTTCGCCGTAACCGAGTGATCGTCGGCGGTATAGACGCGCAATGGCAAGCGAATTTAGTGGACATGAGTCGATTTGCACCTCACAATGATGGACATCGGTACATATTGACCTGTATCGATATTTTATCCAAGTATGCCTGGGTACTACCCATTCGCACCAAAACAGGAGAGAATCTAATACGAGCCTTCCAGCAGATTTTCAAGACGGGACGCAAACCTCTTTATTTACAAACAGATGAAGGCACAGAATTTCTCAACCGACCCTTTCAAGCCTTTCTTAAGAAACAGAAGGTATTTTTCTTTCATACGTACAACGAGACGAAAGCTTCTGTGGTGGAACGTTTCAATCGTACCTTCAAAGGCCGAATGTACAAGTATTTTACCGCCCAAAACACTCGACGCTACATCGATGTATTACCTCAACTCGTGCAAGGGTATAATCGTGCCTATCATCGCAGTATCCAGCGAGCTCCCCGTGATGTGACAGAACGCAACGAACATCAAGTGCGTGCTACGCTGTACTCATCCAGTCCATCACTCACGGCACCCCGTTGCAAACGTGGAGATGTGGTACGGATCAGTAAAGTGAAAGGTCAATTTGAGAAAAGTTACTTGCCCAACTGGAGTGACGAGCACTTTGTCATCGTTCGCCATAAACCTCGACAGCCACACGTCTATCAACTGGAAGATCTACAAGGAGAGAGACTGCAAGGCACGTTTTACGAGGCAGAATTACAACCCATAGTGAAAACACCGAAAGACTATTACACGGTGGAAAAGATTTTGAAAACGGAACATCGCCGGGGCATTCCCTATCATTTCGTCAAATGGCAAGGATGGCCTGGTTCGTTTAATTCCTGGGTGTCTGGCCGTGACATGAAACGTCTATAAATTCTAACCCCTATCATCATCCGCCTTCAGTGTAGGATTGTACCATGGATAGTACACGTCTACCTTTACTATTACGAACTCGAAAAGCACAAGTGGGTACTCTAGTGTGTGTAATAGTGCTTGTGGGTACGTTATTTACAGGCGTGTTCTACGATTTGACGACCGTGATATCCTGTTTGAACACCCTGCGTTCTCCATCATCTACCACCACCACGACGACCACGACGCTGCCTACGCCAGCCAAGACGTCAAGGGTGCGTCACGTATCAACCCAGACACTCACCACACCACCGGCCATACCGTCTACTCCAGCCACCCCGTTACCCTTGGCCCGCACCATCGACCTATCCACCACGACGACGTCCCGTACTCCAACCACTCCACCACGTCATCCTCCCCCGTCATCCCTGAGAAGCGCTTCCACCTCATCACCAACACCTAGTACGACCAACACCCTGCTCAACATATTTGCAGTGGATCCCCGTGAATCACCACGTTTACCACCACAACGGTACCCATTGGACTACGATTCCCGGTGGGATCCCCGACAACAATGGTGGTCTTCTAACCGTCGAGCGCAAATCACCAAATAAAAAACTATGGATCCTCGGTGGCAGCATCCTTTCACGTGTCTCATCGCTGGACCGACAGGGTCGGAAAAAACACACTTCGTTCAACGTCTGATCCAACATGGGTCAGCCCTCATTTCACCGCCTCTAGCTCGCATCCTGTGGTGTTATGGCGCTTGGCAACCCGCGTACGAGGAACTGGCCCGTGTACCGGGACTCACCTTAGTGGAAGGGTTACCCCCTGAGGATACACCCCAAGACACCTTGGTGGTGGTGGACGATCTCATGACGGAAACGGACAGTCGAATCACCCGTCTCTTTACCAAAGGCAGTCATCATCGTCGGTTGAGCATCATCTACATCGTACAGAATCTCTTCAGTAAGAACAAAGAGCACAGGAACATTAGTTTGAATGCTCAGTATGTGGTGTTATTCAAAAACCCCAGAGACGCTTCGCAAATTACCCACCTGGCCCAACAGATGTACCCTAAAAACACGGCCTTTGTACGAGAAGCCTTTGAAGATGCGACCCAACCTGCGCACGGGTATCTACTCATCGACTTGAAACAAGACACGC
>JAVTVY010011342.1:0-54871 GCA_036873755.1 Hanleya hanleyi
GGTCTGTCGTCCTCAATCGAGCGCTTGCTATGCTGAGAGGGGCAGACAGTGTTCGCAGTATTATAGTAATCGTAAATTGAGGCACATTTTCGCAGCACCCCATGGTGTCAGAAACCCGCAGTAGGGGGAGATAACTCCGGCTGTTACTTCCGGTTCCGGTCACCTTTGACCCCTGCGCTCCATTATTATCCGGTATTTTGCGCATGCGCAGAGGTCAAAGGTCACTTCCGATCAAGTGACCGGAAACGGAAGTAACAGTCCGGAGTTGTCTCCCTCTAGTGCGGGTTTTTGCCACCAGGGGGCGCTGCAAAAAAACGGTAGCGATCCCTGCGCATGTCTCAGACAGGCATGCGCCAAGCATCCCACTCAAAGGCGCCCCACAAATATGGGTGATTTTAGCCTATTGCAGCCTGAGGGGGGGGGGGGGAAAGTGCCCCCCCCTATATATTTTCTCTACCACTAAGGCTAGAGCGTTGAAACTTACCACACAGTATCTTTGGTTCAAGCTCTATCGGGAAATGTAAAAAATCCAAGATGGCCGCCATGATGACGTCACAGTGACATCATCTTCTCGGAAGCCATTTTTCGGCCTTTTTGGGGTCGATTTTTTGAAATTTTCATTTTTCCGATTTTTCTCTCGAAAAAAATCAAACAACTAAGAACCACCCAGGGACACCCTCCATCCACCCTATAAAACACTGAGGACAGCGCGCAAGGCAAGTGATATTACAGTACTAGACATCACATTATCAAGTTCCTGTTGCTTCTCAGCAAAATGCATTGAAGCAACAGAAACCTAAACCCACCCAACCACGCGCTAGTGTTGCATGATCTAAGTTGCAGGACAAAATGGTATGGGGTCAGGCGAAGGTCAGTTCAGGAGATAGTGGTTGGAGCTCGGTTCCCCAGGGGTGGGGACATGCTTCCCAAGGGTAGTGGATGGGTTGAAGAAGTGAAGCCTGATGCAAGCATCCGAAATATATGAGGGTTCGGGGTTGGGCGAAGCTTAGTTTAGGAGATAGAGGATGGGGCTCAGTTCCCCAGGGGTGGGGACATGATTCCCAAGGGTAGTGGATGGGTTGAAGAAGTGTAGCCTGATGGAAGTATCCAAAATATATGAGGGGTTGGGGTCGGGAGAAGCTTAGTTTAGGAGGTAGAGGGTGGGTCTTGGTTCCCCACGAGTGGGGGCATGCTTCCCAAGGGTAGTGGAATCGTTGAAGAATTGTAGCCTGATGCAAGCATCCAAAATATATGAAGGTATGGGGTCAGTCGAAGTTTAGTTCAGGAGATGGAGGTGCCCCAGGGGTGGGAACATGCTTCCCGAGGGTAGTGGATAGGTTGAGTAAGTGTAGCATGATCTTAGCTCCAGGACTATACGAGGGTAAGGGGCGAGCAAAGCTTTGTTCATGAGATAGAGGGTGGGGCTCGGTTACCCAAGGGTGAGAACATGCTTTCCAAGGGTAGTTGATGGGTTGAAGAATTGTAGCCTGATGCATGCACCCAAAAAATATATGAGGGTTCGGGATCAGGCGAAGCTTAGTTTAGGATATAGAGGGTGGGTCTGGGATCCCCAGGGGTGAGAACATGCTTCCCAAGGGTAGAGAATGGGTTGAGGAAGTGTAGCCTGATGCAAGCATCCGACATATATGAGGGTTGAGGGTGGGGACTTAATTCAGAAGATATAAGGTGAGGCCGATTCCAAAACTATAGCATTTACCTGGTCCTGCAGAATGAGTGAGTGAATAGAATTTAACGTGGCTTTCAACAATATTTCAGGTATATCATGATGAACCAACTATGCGCCACCCAGCCCAGTTGTGTCCCTGCTACTTCAAAGAAGAAATCTTTGAAGCAGCATGGAACCAGACACCCTCCCTCCAGTGATATTACAGTGCTAGACATCACATTATCTAGTTCCTGTTGCTTCTCGGCACCCACCTAACCACTCGCTGGCCCTGCAGATAGACCGATAGATAGACAGACAGACAGACAGACATCATTGTGGCACCAATATCGAGCTTTCCGCGGCTAAAGCTACAGGCTCGATAAAAATAGTGTAACGTGTGCACGAGCAGGACCAGTCGTGGTGTTTAAGAAAAACGAATCAATAACCAGGATTGCCCACTGGCCTTCTGGCCGTCACCATAGATAGCCCCTTCACTTGTAGAGATCCGGGGTTAAAAGAGATGATCACAACCTTACATGGATGACTGACGCTGATGTAAAGGTCTATTATGGTATATTCTGCACAAATAGTATACACGATTACAAGTAATAGGATAGAATCGCGTGGCGTAGACAGAGTGTCTAAGGAAATGTACCATTATGCAGAAGAATAGTATTTACAGATATGTACAGACACTAGGAGAGTGTATGCAAATAACTTGATGTTATGTACAAATGCCATGAGAGTGTGCATATAATTTTACCGTTCTGTCCCAAATAATATAAGAGTGTGCGCATATAATTTACAGTTAATGGACAGTTATAGTATATATGTATGGGTACGCGTCGCGTATAAGGGCGGCCTGGTTGCTGGCCCTTCTCTTCGCGTATAAGGGCGGCCTGGTTGCTGGCCCTTCTATTCTCCTCGCACAATAAAGGGCGGTCTGGCTGCTGGCCCTTTCTCCACAAGATAACTGTAACTGCGACCCGTCTGTAGGCAAGTCGACGAAGTGTCACGGTGGCGACACTCACCCAATACAACACCCTCTGTTGTTGGAGCCCGTACCACGGCAGTGGCTGCTTTTAATCGTCTTCGTCCATCATTAGATATATATATAACACCAGCTTCAATCCTTCAAAAAATATACTAAATACTAAAATTTGACCTTGATGAAATAGGTCAAGGTCTGTCATCTTCAGTACCGTAAACTGGGGTGTATTAGGACGGATTTGAAGGTTTTCCTCCTCCACACATTTCATTTTCCGACAGAATGTAATCACATCTGGCACAGATACTTAATGACGTTCCACGTATAAGCTCTTAAAATTTAGTCCATATTGGATAATTATTAATTAGGCTAATTAGGTCTAAAGATCGTCCGAATTCACCCCAGGAGTCGGGGTCAATTCGGACAAGCACTAATTATGCGACGTCGGATGAAAACATGCCTTCTGTGAGGCGTATTCATATAGCCGGGTGCTAAATAAAACCGCTAGAGCCATTTTCGACTCATTTCCGGGGATTCCATGATCGGAATGAGTAAATTTTTAAGAAATGGGCAAAAGGGAGATAACTCCTGGTATCATGAAATGTTAAAATCGGCTTTAATTTGATATGTGGCTTCACGATTTCGTTAAAGTTGTGTTTTTTGGAGCTTAACCATCTGATATCAACATTTTCCAGGTAACAAATCAGAACGGACACCAAGGAAATACCTTTATCGGTTATTTTTAGCGTGTCCGAATTCACCCCCATTCCCGGAAAAATTCCAGCCAAAGGTACAAACTGAACATTTCTCGAATAAATATGCTTGTTTTATTTTATTTTTTGGCTCTATTATCTCGCCAATTATTATGTGTTTCGAAAAATATCCATCAACATATGGCCTGGGCTTTGAACTTTGGTGACCGGTAGGAGTTTTCAAACTTGCACACAAAAACCTCTGGTGGCCAGGATGACCATTTTGATGTCGTTTGATAGCTTCCTGTGAGAAAAGAAATAACAAAAGAAGAAACAAGGTTTGTTTAATAATAAATGTAAAAAATGAACTTTTGTACTTTTCTTGGTCTGTTGTCCGAATTCACCCCACTGTCCGAATACACCTCAGTTTATAGTACACCTCTGGACCTTCGCCAGATCTAGACCTTCGCCAGATGTATATATAGTATTAATTTGGAAAGCCTAGCTATATTTCTTCATGTTAGATTATAATAAACCGTATATGACCTATAAAATAGGTCCAGCTTAAACCAAATGTATTCACATGAAACATCTGCCTAGAGTGCAGGATAATGGTCTGGATAACCAGTGTATCTAGTCTAATGCAGTTATTTCTAGGCTTTGGTGGATCTAGAAGGAGAAGTTTACCTTTTTTTGTAGACAGCCATTCTCTTCTTCCTCCTCATCACTGTCCACGTAACGCCTCTTTCTATCTGCATATACAGATCCATAACACTGACTAATGAGTCAGATTGATACCAAGTCCCAGATTTAGCAATCGTCAATAAAATGTATCTATGTGCATCAAAGGGATTCAAATAATAAAATCATTTCCATCTTCTAATTTTTGACTCGACTGTTGTATAGGGTTTCCTGGCCTATAGTTCAATTCAAAAGAATGGATAGATCAATATTTGAAAATGCAATAATTAGAATATAGACCATAGAGATCTACCTTCCCACAGGAGTGGTAATCCTAAATAGACCAGCTGGCGGGAAACAATAAGCAGATATTTTACCATAAACCCCAGATGGTACACAGCCAAACTTTGACCAACCGATTCCAAGCTGTTACTGCACGATACTACCAGGAACGTACCCCGCACGGTACTGATCAGTTAAAGCCGATCAGTTACTAATTGGTTACTGCACGGTACTGGTCAGTCACCAACATATACCGCAGGGTTGGCAAAATGTACCAAGCTATTTTGGACCATACAGTTACTGCATGGTGAACAAACAGTACCAACCTGTTACCAAACGGTACCACTCAGTTACACCATGGCACTACCAGTTTCAAACTGAATAGTACAGCTCAGTCTCCTACCAAGTAGTACCTAGTGATTTGGTTCTTAAAGTGATCGTAAACCCTCAAGTAAAGTTTCCATCAAATGAAAGAACATTGCAAACAGTGTGGGAAAATATTTATTTTAATTTTTTACGATTTTATTACACAGAGTAAACTGCAATTAAAGCATGATATTCTATGGGATCTGTTGCAATCATATTTAGGTCCAGTGACGTCACACTGCCTTAATACATATATTTCAAACATTGTATGCACTTTCCAATGCTTGATTCAAGCTTAAGGTGTGTATACTTTGAGTTTTAACACAGACTCACTGTTTCAATGTGCATGTTTCACCAAAATCTGGGAGATGGTGACTCATGAATGTCAAGTCAATTTGAATCTTGCATTTAATTTTCCAGATTTTCAAAGATGCACATTGGAACAGTGATTCTGTGTTGAAACTCAAAGTATACATACCATACCTTAAGTGCGAAATGTCATGGCTAGTTCGCTAAACAAGGTGTCAGAAAAGGATGTCCAATTGATCACTGTTCCTATTCGTATTTTGCATTTTGCATTAGTTTTTTTTTGTATTATCTTTTGGTACATCAAATTATTGCATTCACGAAAATGACTGCCAAGTTAAAGTCAATATGAAAGGTATCTAAGCATCGAAATCAAGCTAAAAAACTACACCAGGAAAGCAAGGCCCTAGCTTGGGAGAACGAGGTCATATAGATTATGGTCAGTATGTGCTAATATATGACGTAATTGCATTCGTGAAACCGATTGACAAAGTAACGTAAATTGTGAAGTGTAGAACCAGTAACTTCTAGCAGAAATGGGCTCTGACTTGAGAGAATTATGTCAAATGCAATATGTTTCTGCCCATTGTCTGCTGATACACATAAGTATTGAATTTACAGAAGTGATTAATGTTAATCTAAAGAGATTCTGAGACGGGAACATCAATACCAGCGAAGCAAGGCCCTGGCTTGCGAAAATGAGTATAGAGAGGTTGTGTTCCGAAAGAGGATCATTCAAAATTGCTATGTGCCAAATTCATGCTTGTAACCAAAAGTGCACAATATAACTGCACAACTATGATGTCTTGTTCGCGCATACGATTGTCTAACTCATTCAATACTAAATAGTCGTTTCTTTATTATAAAACCAGTTGCGCATAAAGTCAGTTTTGAGTATTATCAATGAGTCGGTATAGCTAAGATAGTAAGTGCAACTCCAGGGATTGGAGGGTCATCGTTTCGATTCCCACAGAGGGTTAATATTTTTTCCTTTCAAAACATATTTCCATATATGCGAATTGCTTGGGGGCTAAAGTTAAACATCATACCAAATTGTCATTTCTATAAGTTAAACATCTTTATTCGGCGACAGTTGGTGAGTTGTTCCCTTACTTCCGAAACGTAGCGTAATTATTGCGTTTGTTTTTATGATGCATGATTTATATTTTGATACCAAGTATTATTCTATGTTAATCATAATGACAATGCGTCACTTGTCTACTTTTTCACCAATTTGTGAATTATCCAGATTGGGTATATAAAATGATTACCGGAAGTAGTGAACTTATTTTTATTAAGACAGTCCCCTATGACTGTATGCAAATTAGCTGAACCACTGACAAGTCTGCAAGCTGCTTTATATACATACCGTTCAGTGAAAATGGTAATATTTGAAGATAATGACTGATGTGTCGATCGACAGCATTTAAGCGATTAAAGTTTCCTATGCCTTGACGTAAGAGAATTGAAGTCTGAACGGAAATCAACGAAGCAACAATTCATTTCACCGAATAAAGTTGCAAATGAATTTAAACGAGCCTGAAGACAGGCTTGGCATGTGAGATCGGAGGTTGACAAGAAAAGTGTGTCAGAGATCACGCTCTCTTAGCGCATGCGTATTTCAACAAGCAGCCAGAGGATGCTACGTCCCCCGCCAAAATGGCAGCAATATTTATAAGCGCTGTCGGTTTCAGAAGATATTCATGAGGATGGCAACAGCTACTTCACAGGCGTAAGAAGCAGAGGGGTCTTTCCACCTTCCCAGGTTTGAGATCAACTCCGAATGGCTGACTGAATGTTGATTGCTACTGTAATATATTTTCTTTACCATGTAGCATGAAAATTATGTAACCGAAATGCAACCCCAAGAGACAACTCATGGCATATTATCTGCAAACTAAATTTGACAAGAATATGAAGGCATCCTCAACCTATTGCCCAGAAACCAAATTTAGACTTTGCCACAAGGAGTCACCACCTGTAGGTGCAAGCAGGCAAAACACAATCCCAAATGACATCTCATGTCATGGTATCGGCATATGAACTTTGAGACTCTGAAGAGGGGTCCTCAAGTTATTGCCGGTACTAGATGCCCACCGGTGTTCATGTTATTTGGGGCGGATCACATATGAATACAAAATTTGAGAATAATCTGATGAGCAGTTGCCAAATTATTGCCCGGAAACAAATTTTTCCACCAGGAGATGCCACCTGTAGGCAGAAGCGGGAAAAATACAATCCCAAGGAACATGGTATCGTGGGGACATCTGCATACCAAATTTGAGAAGAATCCGATGAGGGTCCTCAAGTTATTGCCCAGAAACCAAATTCAGATTTTGACACCAGGTGACGCCACCTCTAGGCGCAAGTCAGTGAAATGCATTATCAAGCGACATCTTATGTCACGGTACATTCATACAAAATTTGAGAAGAATCCGATGATCAGTTCTCAAGTTATTACCCGGAAACGAATTTGTGATGTTGCCACCAGGTGGCGCCACCTGTGAGTGTAAGTGAGCGAAAGGCAATCCCAAGCAACAGCTCCTGGCATGGTAAATGCATGCCAAATTTGAGAAGAATCCGATGAGCCGCAACGTTTCTCATGTTACCCAGACAGGTACATATGTAGGATATTTCAAAGAAATTCGACCAAGTGTTTCTAAGTTATCACTTGCAGCATGGAATAATGGAATGAACTCTAGTGGCGCCACCTCCGGGTGGATTTTGCTGAAACGCATCACCAACGGTGTTTTGTCGCAGGGAATGCATTTACCAAATTTCGAAGAAATCCGACAAATTGTTCGAAAGTTATCGCTCGCGAAGGATATGAACAAACATGAACGGACATGCATTAAAGATTGGAACAAGACCCAGTGGCGCCACCTACAGGCGGATCTTGCTGAAACGTAATACCAGCGACGTCTTGTCGCAAAGAATGCAGATGCCAAATTTCGGAGGAATCCGACAAAGCATTTAGGAGTTATCGCTTATGAAGCATTTGCACGAACATCCACGGACATACACTAAAGATTGGAACAAGACCCAGTGGCGCCACCTACAGGCGGATCTTGCTGAAACGTAATACCAACAGACGTCTTGTCGCAAAGAATGCAGATGCCAAATTTCGGAGGAATCCGACAAAGCATTTAGAAGTTATTGCTTACGAAGTATTTGCACGGACATGTCCGTGCATGACGGACACATAGAAGCAAGACCCCAGTGGCGCCACCTACAAGCGGATCTTGCTGAAACGTAATACCAAGAGACGTCTTGTCGCAAAGAATGCAGATGCCAAATTTCGGAGGAATCCGACAAAGCATTTAGAAGTTATTGCTTACGAAGTATTTGCACGGACATGTCCGTGCATGACGGACACATAGAAGCAAGACCCCAGTGGCGCCACCTACAGGCGGATCTTGCTGAAACGTAATACCAAGAGACGTCTTGTCGCAAAGAATGCAGATGCCAAATTTCGGAGGAATCCGACAAAGCATTTAGAAGTTATTGCTTACGAAGTATTTGCACGGACATGTCCGTGCATGCACGGACACATAGAAGCAAGAACCATTTTAAAGTCCCCGGCCGCGTTGCGGCGGGGGACAAAAAGTCACAAGAAAAAGAACAACAACAACGCGAGCCTCCCGTACACTGTTAAAAATCACACCGTAAATTTACAGTTAAATGTATTGGCAGAAAAGTTGCCAGTACATTCAACTGTAAAATTACGTTGCAACGTATTTTCCAATTACCGCTTTTTAACAGGTTTTAAACTGTAAAAAGTTTCACCGTATTTTATAATTACCGTTTATCGACAGGCATTCAATTGTAAATTAGGTTGCACTGTAATTTACAATTACTGTTTCTTTAACATCCTTTATGCTGTATAATTATGTGGCACCGTTGTCTACAATTATCGTTTTCGCGGCAAGTCAGTCACTGGAAGGCCGATATGGCCATTGCTCGTTCGCGTATTTCAGCTCTTCATGTTTACAAATGCGGTGACCACAAGTTTCGAAAATAATCACGAAGGAATCTGTGAAATTATTACTCGAATATACGGTTTATAAGTTGGGCACCCCTCCAAGTCAGATAAAACCAGAACCAAAATCAAACCGTATTACAGTCCGACAATTAAAGCTATCCGCTACGTCCTTTCCAGTGCGAGTTCTGAAAGTGCTCTGAATGTTGTATCTTACAACGCAGGTGTCGGACGTTTCCTGCAACTTGGCGTTTCGTGTGCAAAGATATCAACCTCGTTTCAGAGAAAATAAGGAATTTTGTGTTTCGTTTGTGCTCAGTTTACCCATTTCAGTTATCACAGTTCAATTTACAGATTATTGTGTTTACGATTAAATATACTATAAACTTCTACATACATTTACTGTGAAATAACGGTAATTTATAACAGTGTAGACCTGCGTGCCGCAGGTAAACATCGGATTACATTCGACAGCGTAGTCTGTTGAATATAACTATTGAAATACTAAGAACTAATACAATATTAATAGATAGCAAATGCTAATATTTACAAGAAAATAAATCAATAAATAAGAGCGTGCGTATGTCCTGTTATTTCAAAGTGTAACAAGTGAGAAATGACTACATTGTAGTCAAAACCTGAGGCAGTGGCAATAATACAGTGAAAGACATATCAGCGGAGGTAGTGGACTTCATATGAGCACCAACTGGCCACGTTATAAAAGAAAAGATGATCTTTTTTTGCATCTGAATATTAGGATTATCAAAACCGGAAACGTTTTAGCCCATAGGATTATTGATGGGATATCCACGTGAGTAGTAATGTAAGGACGGCTAAACTCAGGTTTTCCAGGGAGGTAAGTCTTGGTTCCTTTTTTCCGCCAGGGGGCGCTCTTGTAGGTATGACGTCACTTCCGGTCTGGGTGAATGGGGCGTGACCTGTGAACATGATAGGATATGTACTGACCTGTCTGTGGAGTATTTCCACAATGTCGTTCACCTGCGTGTCTTTTCGGTGACGTCCGTGTCTTTTCGGTGAGGTCCGCCATCTTCAGAACATGATAGGCCATGTACTGACCTGTCTGTGGGGTTTATCCACAATATCGTTCACCTTCGTGTCTCTTCGGTCACCTCCGTGTCTTTTCGGTGAGGTCCGTGTCTCTTCGGTCAGGTCCGCGTCTTTTCGATTACCCCTACAATAGGGGTCTGTATTATATGTTATTAATCGATTGTTTTCGTATTGCCTTCGTATTGACCTGAGGGTCGCCGATAACTAAGGCTATACGAAAACAATCGATTCATAATATTTTTATTAATTGACATTTACTGGCCGTGTTCTTGTTTTTCCAAGCTTGAGTGGCAGCATCCACTTCTTGATCTGTAACAGGTTAAAATCGTTTTAAATCGTCTCAACATATCTCCCCAAGCTCTAAAATTCCACCCACGAACTCTTGAATAACACGCTCTGCGCTCGCCATCGCGCTGAACAAACAACACTGCTGTCGTCTGTTTCTCCAGTCGTCGGTCCTTACTGCTAGTTACGGCTGCACTCGTTGACCTCGGCCAATACAACATTCAACCCGGCCAATACAGCTTTCAACTCGGCCAATACAACTCGGCCAATACAAGCCGGGTTCGACATGACGTATGGACAGGCCGTTTTACACTGTATTCGGGTAATAACATACAGTCAATTAATAATATACAATATACAGGCCTGTATGGGGTATTGGGATGGTCATTTTTGAACATGATAGGACATGTACTGACCTGTCTGTGGGGGTTTTCCCGTCAGAATTTCGCTGACGTCTGCTTGGGCTGGGGGTTGTCACGTGCCGAATACCTGGCTCCCTGAATTGCAACATTGTTGCACGTTCGCTACAATGTTACGGCATCGTGAACACCTGGTCTGGTGCATATGTGTCTGCGTGAGTGAGTTCACGTGCCGAACACCTGGCTCCCCGAATTGCAACAATGTTGCACGTTCGCTACAATGTTGCGGCGACCGTGAACACCTGGTCTGGCGTCTGCGTGAGTGAGCTCACGTGCCGAACACCTGGCTCCCCGAGATCAAGCCATGTCCAGACTTGTTCTGGGTTGTACAGTTCTGCCATGCAGAGGACGGGTACTAGGAATGCATATTAAATCTATAGACAAAGTGTATGGAAATAGACGTTTTGGGGTCTAGGTGGGCCACTAGTGGGTCGATGGAGTCGTATGAGGTATCAATGTGAAGCATTCGTGAAGGCGCATCCGACGGACTGGGTGTGGGGTTGAAATATCGTCATTCTGCGCATGCGCGGTAGACAAAGGGTATGGAAATAGCCGTTTTGGGGTCTAGGCGAGCCACTAATGTGCCGATGGAGTCGAGTGAGGTATCCATGTGAAGCATATGTGAGGGAGCAACCGCCTGGAGTAGTATCTCGGCCGTTGTCCACATTCTGCGCATGCGCAGACAGGGGATTGTGGGAAACGGGTGTGGAAATAGAGGTTTTTGCGGTCTAGGTGGGCCACTAAGGGTCTGATGGAGTCGAGTGAGGTATCAAAGTGAAGCATTCGTGAAGGGGCATCCAGTCATGGATGGGTGCATGTAAAATTAGGGGTATGACGTCACTTCCGGTTTGGGTGAATGGGGCGTGACCTTGGAACATGATAGGACATGTACTGACCTGTCTATGGGGGTTTTCTCGCCAGAATTTCGCTGACGTCTGCGCCTGCATCCGGGTATACATGAGGGTCTGCGTGAATGGGGTGTGACCTGGGAACATGATAGGAATGCATGTACTGACCTGTCTGTGGGGGTTTTTCCCGGCCCGGCCCGGCCCGCCCCGGCCGCAGCGCGCGCGCGCGCGGGTTATTCGGAAGTGCGCGGCTTCACCGGAAGTGCGCGGATGAATGTCGGGTCAAAAGGTCAAAGGTCACATCCAGGTCAAAAGGTCAAAGGTCTCCCTTTCGGCAAGGTTCCGCAACAATGTTGCAGCATTGATATACAGAGCTTGAACCCAAAAAGGGGATTGTAAATTAACCTGGGAAGGATGGGCAGTTCCATTTGGACCAATCAGCGGTCGAGAAAATGAGCCAATGAGTGATCGATAAAAGAACCAATGGACGGGTACTAGAATTTCGCTCACGTCTGCGCCTACATCCGGGTACTAGAATGCTTTCGCCTACGTCCGCGCCTACATCCGGGTACTTCTATGTAGGTGTATAAAAGTGGGAATTTTTTAGGGCATTGCTGCATTCATTGGCCTGCTTGACCTCACCAGTCTGAGCCTGCCTGACTAGCCTGAGCCTATCTCTCGAGAGGAGCTACTTGCCTGAGTCTCACCAGCCTGAGCCTGCCTCACCGGAGCTATACCATGAAACGTGGAGAAGATTTTCCATGGGATCCAGGAGCGCCTCCGGCGCTGTAATCTTTGTTGTTGTTGCTCTCTTTTTGCACTAACCCATCAGAATAGTACGTATCACGGACTACACCCGTAGAGCTACGTATAGGCGCGCATGTGTGACATGGTCTATAAAACACGTCCCTCTGGATGCCACACCTTCATTTCTACGGTTGCAGAGCCATGACGGAAATCCAGACCTATGCGACTCGCATTTTACAGCATGCCATCGTGGTTAATTCACTCACGGGTTACCGAGCAGTGGTTCGGTCCATATTTGCAGATGGCGAGGGACGAGGGGCGACGCCAGATCCTGAAAGAGTTCACAGAAGCGGTCCTCGACAGAGTGCACACGATGGAGAGGTGTGCTATCACCCACCACTACTGGACTATGACATCCATCCTTGATGCCCGGATTATGGATCACGAGCGCTCACGCCGGAACCAGCGACGGCTCGTTGGCCTAGTAATGGTCTTTGCCCTCTTGACCCTGATTCTGTGGCAATGATAGCGACAGAAAAAGAACGGCTCTTCAGAGCCTCCACAGATGCGCGTATGTGCAACCGATATATACGAGGGTCAGTCAGAGTGTGTGTCATTCACCGTTCGTCATTGGGTCAAGCATGTCACCAGTCCTACGAGCCTTCCTTCACCTTACACCCCGGGTGGGGTTAAACGTCTATGAAGATAAAGCCACCCTCGTGGAAGACCGTGGAGATGTTTGCTGATCGCCCGCTGAGACCGTATCTAATACGGTTACGCTACACCATGACGGCTGGACCAAATTTAAACGGGTGTTGAGCGGTGAGCTCCACGGAAACCTCATCCACATAGACAATGCCATCTACGTTCACCGTGGACCCTTCTTCCCACGCCTGGGCCGTTACCAAAACCCTACGCGAGGCTTCACCCTAGACCCCGATTTGTGGACAGCCTTCGAGAAAGTGGTGCCTATTGTGGACCAGCTGTTTACACCGGACGAGCGGTCAGCTGTTCAGTTGGAGTGGGCTCGTGCCCTGAGTGAAGCGGCGGCAGAAACCAATGAACAAATGTCTAGCAATGAAGCGGAGGCAGACGATGATGCCATTAATTATCCGGCTAGACTCAGTCAGCCCAGTGATATGACCACCCGATCCTTTGATCTCACGGGGTTGTCCCTATAAATACGAGAGACAGTCAAATCTTGTACCATTCACGTACTGACCATGACGGAGCATATAATACGGGCGTATCTCAGCTTGACCCCCGAGGTCTTCCTGCACGTTTATGCGGATAAGGTCGATATCATGGAGGAGGTGGGAGACATCTGTGATGCGGACCCTACACAACCGTGCCCGGCTCACATTCGTCTGTCCCGAGAGGGCTGGACCAAATTCAAACGGGTGTTGTCTGGTGAACTGGACGGCGACCTCATCCACTTTTGTCACGATGTATACATCCGACGCGGCCCCTTCTTTGCTTAATTGGCTCGGCTAGATGGGGGTACAGTCCATTTTACCCTTCACCCTGATCTATGGTCTGCATTGGAAGATGCCGTGGTAGATGTGGATCAAGTGCTTACTGAGGAAGATCGGTGATCAGACGAGTTGGACTGGTCATTTACCATGGACAATGTGCTGGCAGAAGCCAACGAAGAAAATCAGAAAGAAACTCCGGCCCAAGATATACCCGTTATAAATAAACGATAGAGCCAGGGTCCATCATCATTTGTCACCATGAAGAGCTGGGAGAAGGTGTTGGATAACTTATACTACAGTCCCGACAGTCCGGCGGCCTATAGTGCATTGACGGCTCTCTATCGAGCGGCCAAACCCCAGGGGATACAACGTGCTCAAGTCCGAGATTGGTTAAGAAAACAAGACACGCCATTTTCTACGGAACCGGGTCATCGTGGGAGGACTAGATGCCCAATGGAAAGCGGATTTGGTGGATATGAGCGCCTTTGCCAAACACAACGATGGGAATCGGTATATCTTGACGTGCATCGATATTCTGTCGAAGTATGCGTGGGTGGTACCCATCCGGACGAAAACGGGGGCGAATCTCAAAGCGGCGGCGTTCAAGGACATCTTCAAGACCGGGCGCAAACCCATGTATTTGCAAACCGACGAAGGCACGGAATTCCTCAACAGAGCGTTCCAACAGTTTCTGAAAGCCCAGAAGGTGTTTTTCTTCCATACGTACAACGAGACCAAGGCTTCCGTGGTGGAAAGGTTCAACAGGACATTCAAAGGCCGCATGTATAAATATTTCATCTATAAGAATACAAGGCGGTTCATCGATGTTCTCCCGAAACTTGTGAGTGGTTACAATCGAGCCTATCACCGGAGTATAGAGTGAGGCCCCATTACCGTGACCCAACGCAATGAAGCCCAAGTCCAGCGTGTCTTGTACGCCAGGCAATCGCAGCGAACGACGAAGAAGGTGTACAAGGTCGGGGACCCTGTACGGATCAGTAAAGCCCAAGGTCAATTTGAGAAAAGTTACTTGCCCAACTGGAGCGATGAGCACTTCCTGATTAAACGGCGCCTACCCCGACAGCAGCGAGTCTATGAACTGGAAGATCTTCAAGGGGAACCGTTGCTAGGGACGTTTTACGAGAGGGAATTACAGCCTGTCGTAAAAACAGAGCAAGACTACTACACGGTGGAGCAGATTTTGAAAGCGGAACGTCGGCGTGGTAAACTGTTTCATTTCGTCAAATGGCAAGGCTGGCCCAGTTCCTTCAATTCCTGGGTGGCGGCCGACCAGGTGAAACGACTATAAAGCCAGACACCACTACCGTCATCCTTCATTCCACGTTCGACCACGGTGCTATGGACAAGCAGCAGCTGCCTCTGAACACAGCGTCTCCCAAAACGCGCAAAGCGCAAGTGGGCTTTGTGGTGATATTGCTAACCCTGCTGAGTGTGTTGTACGGAGGTGTGTTTTACGACGTAGCCTATGTCAGCACGCTACTTAACCAACTTAGAACTCCAGCTGTGAGTGGCAGTGAAACCAGTCTACAGATAGCACCAGTCACCTCCGTGATCGAAACGAGCCCAGTCATCACCACCACCAAAACCCGTGTACAAGCCACATCGAGCTCCACACCGAGTATACAGTCAACACCGACACCAAGTACACCCACTACGTCTGAAAACCCACCGGATTCCATCCCTCACAGTAAACAGACAACGACGACCGACGTTATACCCACCACCATCATCACTCACAGTGAACAGACAACGACGACCGACGTTGTACCCACCATCACCACTTCAGTTCACTCGTACCAAATTTACAAGAGCGGGTTACCACGACAGCGCATACAGCTCGAACCATGGACCCTCGGTGGCAGCATCCCTTCACTTGCGTCATCGCAGGACCGACAGGCTCCGCCAAAACGCACTTCGTCAGGAAGCTCCTTCAACACGCCGACAGCATGATCAGCCCACCCATTGCCCGAGTCGTGTGGTGTTACGGAGAATGGCAGGCAGCGTATGCAGCAATGCCCTACATCACGTTCGTGGACGGCCTACCCAACCTGGCCGATTTGGAACCCTCATGGATGATCTCATGGCGGAGACGGATGCGCGGGTCACCCAACTCTTTACCAAAGGAAACCATCATCGACGGCTCAGCATCATCTACATTGTGCAGAATCTGTTCAGTAAAAACAAACAAAATAGGAACATCAGCTTAAATGCCCTCTACCTGGTGGTCTTCAAAAACCCGAGAGATACCACCCAACTGCTGCACCTGGCGAGACGGATGTATCCCGGCCACACACCGTTTGCGTTGGAAGCCTTCAAAGATGCGACAACCCCTCAGCACGGGTATATGCTCTTCGACCTCAAGCAAGCCACCCCCGACTACCTTCGACTACGGACCGGCATCTTTCCCGGAGAGACCCACCACGTGTACATGCAAAAATAATGTAAACACACCCACAGTGGCTCCCCCAACTGGAGTGTGTGTTTGATGATGGGGATAATAAAAAGAATTAATACCACAGCATGGTTGACTTTGTCTCTGTTCTCTGAGGTAGATAAAAAGAGTTGTGAGTTCTAGCATTAATTGTACATGATGTCTGCGCGAGTACGGAAGCACGCTCCGACGCTCCGTGTATTGAAGACGGCCCCACCCGAGTTGGTCCGAACCATTGTACGCGGTGCGGACCCTGATCTTGTACGCTGTCTGTGCGAGATCGGGTACAACCTGTTAAAAGGCAACGTTCCACTGACTCCGGCTCAGAAGACCAAGTTGGCCAAGCATAAGACAGGTCTCTGAACCCTACTCCAGAAGCGAGTCTCTCAAACACAAAAGAAAAAGGTGTTACAGAAAGGCGGCTTTCTCGGGGCCATCTTAGCACAGTTGCCCGCTTCCGTGTTGGGTCCAGTATTGGGCGGACTCTTCGGGCGACAATGAACCACACGAAAAAAATGGTCCTCGTCGAACCACGGTTCCTTCAAAACCTCCAATCGCCCTACCCTGTTCCACCTACGGTGAAGACCATAAACACCCTCGATGAAGAGATGCAACAGATCTTACAGAGACCGGGGTTAAGCGACAGTGAGAAAGTACAACGGTACAATGAGACGCTTCAACGGTACATGACGTTCATGGACCAATACAAAACCCTCTCTACCCCACCACCACCACCACCACCACGCGACACACCGCCGACCTCAGCACCGCTACAACAGCCGCCATTACCAGGGGTACCACCCACAGCCCCACAGTGGGTGGAAGACGAAGTGCTGAAGAGTGTACCTGCATCGTTCAAGAAACAAGCTGGCCTGGTATTACAACGGATGAAGCAGAATCCTAACATGACTTGGAATGATAAAGGCGAACTCCTGGTACA
Source organism: Hanleya hanleyi (assembly GCA_036873755.1). Classification (NCBI taxonomy): domain Eukaryota; kingdom Metazoa; phylum Mollusca; class Polyplacophora; order Lepidopleurida; family Hanleyidae; genus Hanleya; species Hanleya hanleyi. The sequence continues at coordinate 17,195 of JAVTVY010011342.1, forward strand.
GAATCAGGTGGTCCCCGGGACCCACATGACGGATTTAGTGAATGACCTGATGCGTCAACGCAGGTCGCACACAGATCCTCGAGGATGGGAGGTCTTCGCTCAAGGCTTGAAAGACATGCATGTACCACATGAATTGGTGGGGAATCCCCACCGCTGGGCCTTTATGCAGCGGACCCAGCAATCGCCGAGTGGTCCACTACCTTCTTGGGAAGCCGAATGGGAACCGGAGTCACACCCCAAAACTCCACCACAACGGACACCTTCTTTTCAGGCCTTTAAAAAACCATCCTTGATCAGGACACCCCACATCTCCAGAGCCGTGACACGTAGCAAGTCAGCGCGACGAACACGACGCCGGACACAACCGCCCAAGGCCTGGAACACCTATTAAAACCAACAGCAGCAGCAGGACAGCTCAGTCGCCATGTTTTGCCTCACCCTACCCAGTAACAGTTCGCTGGATGTGTTTCCTAACAACAGCTTGGCCAAGTACGTCACCCAGTTACCGCAACCGTTGCATTTACCTGGAAGATGGGAATGTGGCCTCGTGGATATCCAATACCCTTACTCGTGGTACAACGTGCGAGCCAATGAAGTGTGGTACGAGGTGACCTACGAAGACAAAAACACCCGACTCACCCTCCCCGAAGGCCAATACGATACCCCCAAGGAGTTCATGCAGGGGCTGACAAGACTGTTGCATTATAAGGCTCTACGGGAGGTCACGAATGTTTCAAAACCCATCAAATCCTTTCCCTTCAAGAATCACGTGGACTTCGATTACAACGCACACAACGACAAGGCACAGATCCTCCTCACCGCCAACGTGAGTGTCGTACTGAGTCCTATCCTACAGCAAATGCTGGGTCTCGCTCACGCGACCTACACGGGTCCGTCCGAGGACCATGGCCAGATCCCGATGGATATGAAGTCGGGTATGTACGGACTCTACGTCTACTCGGATGTAGTCGACAACCACATCGTGTGTGATATCAACACACCTCTGTTACGGGTGGTTCCCATTAAAAAAACGTATGGAGATCAAGTCACCCACAGTTTCACTCACATGCTCTACCTACCCGTACGACAAACCGACATCAACACTATCACGGTGGATATAAGAGATGACACGGGACGACAGGTGGCATTCGAACGAGGAAAAGTGGTGCTGACACTTCATTTTCGACAAGCATGTGCTCCCCACTTTGTATAATGAAGGCCCCTTACGAGTGCGATGCACGCAGCTATATGGACTATTATGCCCAACAGGCCGGGGGTGGCCTTCCCGTCTTTAGTGGTGCACGCATGCAACGAGGACATGGGCTGGGGAACATACTCGGGAGCATCGTCAACACGTTCCTGCCCTTGGTGACGCGTGGGGTGAAAGCAATCGGCAAACAAGCGGTACGCAGTGGACTGCAAGTGGCCAGTGATGTCTTGGGGGGTACGGCACCCAAAGAAGCCTTGAAACGGCGGGCCAAAGAAGCAGGAGGCGTCTTGGTGGCCAAAGCACAACGCACCGTAGGGAATAAAAGACCTGCACCACCGAGACCACGCACCAGTCGACGACCGACCCAGCGACGACGCACATCGAAGACCCAGGATATCTTTTCTTAAACATGTCCTTGATCCACGCAGAGTCCTGCCCCTCCACCAACAGTGAATTTGATTTGTGGACCGTGCCGCTCACACAGACCAGTGCCGAACAAGGATTATGGGTGGAGCATCTACCGCTCTCCAGCATCAACGAAACAGGGCCCATCGAGTTCACCATCAGTAATGCGGATACGGCCCATGTGGATTTAGCCCATACATACTTGTATGTGAAAGCCAAGGTCGTCAATGGGGATGGCTCCAGAATCATCCAAGCTGCAACGGTGGGCCCGACGAATCTCTGGCTGCACTCGATGTTTCAACAGGTGGATATTTTTCTCGGCCACAAACTCATCAGTGACTCGACCAACACGTACCCCTATCGAGCCTCTATCGAGACGCTGTTGTCGTATGGACGAGAGGCTAAAAAATCTCAGCTGACAGCCGCTTTATTCTACCAGGACACAGCCGAGCACATGAGCACGGTGGACAATGAAGGATATAACAAACGGAAGGCTTTCACCGCCAACGGCGCCTCGGTGGATCTCATGGGTCGGCTGCACGCAGACATTTTCATGCAAGACCGGTACCTCTTGAACAAGATCCCCATCAAAATCCGATTGATACGAGCGCCTCGGACCTTCGCCTTGATGGCCACTGACGTAGACGGACATGCAGCCGACTATAAGATTGTCATCCAAGACGCAGTCCTGTATGTCCGAAAAGTGAAACCGAATCCAGCCGTTCAACTGGGACACCTCAAAGCCTTGGAAACAAAACCAGCCCAGTACCCTATCCGACGTGTACAAACCAAAGTGTTCTCTGTGCCTGCTGGAAACATGAGCGCCAACAAAGAAAACCTGTTCCTGGGGGAACTACCCAAGCGATTGACCCGGGCCTGTGTGGAAAATACCAGTTTCAGCGGAGCCTACCCAGAGAATCCGTTTGACTTTAAACATTTCGGCATCAATTTTGTGGCCCTGCATGTGGATGGACAACAGGTCCCAGCCACGGCCTTAACACCGAACTTTGGGCGCTGGAATTTCATTCGAGCCTATCAGAGCCTGTTTACAGCCACCGGTCAAATCGACCAGGGCGAAGGGAACATGATCAGTCGGGAGGACTACGCGGTGATGCGGCGCACTTCCGGATAACCCGCGCCGGGCCGGGCCGCGCCGGGAAAAACCCCACAGACAGGTCAGTACATGCATTCCTATCATGTTCCCAGGTCACACCCCATTCACACAGACCCTCATACATACCCGGATGCAGGCGCAGACGTCAGCAAAATTCTGGCGGGAAAACCCCCACAGACAGATCCTATCATGTTCCAAGGTCACGCCACTTTCACCCAAACCGGAAGTGACGTCATACCCCTAATTTAACATGCACCCATCCATGACTGGATGCCCCTTCACGAATGCTTCACTTTGATACCTCACTCGACTCCATCGGACCATTAGTGGCCCACCTAGACCGCAAAAACCTCTATTTCCACACCCGTTTCCCACAATTCCCTGTCTGCGCATGCGCAGAATGTGGACAACGGCCGAGACACTACTCCAGGCGGTTGCTCCCTCACATATGCTTCACATGGATACCTCACTCGACTCCATCGGCCCATTAGTGGCTCGCCTAGGCCCCAGAACGTCTATTTCCATACACTTTCTCTACTGCGCATGCGCAGAATGACGTCAGTTCCACGTCACATCCAGGCCGTTGGATACTCCCTCACGTATGCTTTACATTGATACCTCACTCGATCCAATCGGCCCAATAGTGGCCCACCTAAACCACAACACGTCTATTTCTATACTACGGCCAGACTGCGCATGCGCAAACTATTGACAACGAACGACACACTAGCCCAGATGGATGCTCCCTCACGACAGCTTCAACATAAGACCTCATACGACACTATAGGATCATTAGGGGCTCACCTAAACCCTAAAACGTCTATTTCCACACCCGTTTCGCAGAATTCCCTGTCTGCGCATGGGCAGAATGTTGACAACGGCCGAGACACTAGTCCAATCGGATGCCCCCTCACATATGCTTCACATTGATATCTCACTCAATTTCATCGGCTCACTAGTGGCTCACCTAGATCCCAAAACGTCTATTTTCATACCCTTTGTCTATTGCGCATGCGCAGAATGACGATATTCCGACCCCACCTCCACCCAGTGGGATGCCCCCTCACATAGGCTTCACATTGATACCTCACTCGACCCCATCGGTCCATTAGTGGCCCACCTAGATCCCAAAACGGCAATTTCCATACCCTTTGTCTACCGCGCATGCGCAGAATGGCGATATTTCAACTCCACACTCAGCCCGTCGGATGCGCCTTCACGAATGCTTCACATTGATACCTCATACGACTCCATCGACCCACAAGTGGCCCACCTAGACCCCAAAACGTCTATTTCCATACACTTTGTCCATAGATTTAATATGCATTCCTAGTACCCGTCCTCTGCATGGCAGAACTGTACAACCCAGAACAAGTCTGGACATGCCTTGATCTCGGGGAGCCAAGTGTTCGGCACGTGAGCTCACTCACGCAGACGCCAGACCAGGTGTTCACGGTCGCCGCAACATTGTAGCGAACGTGCAACATTGTTGCAATTCGGGGAGCCAGGTGTTCGGCATGTGAACTCACTCACGCAGACACATATGCACCAGACCAGGTGTTCACGATGCCGCAACATTGTAGCGAACGTGCAACAATGTTGCAATTCGGGGAGCCAGGTGTTCGGCACGTGACAACCCCCAGCCCAAGCAGACGTCAGCGAAATTCTGGCGGGAAAATCCCCACAGACAGGTCAGTACATGTCCTATCATGTTCAAAAATGACCAACCCCATACCCCATACAGGCCTGTATATTGTATAATACAGACCCCTACTGTAGGGGTAATCGAAAAGACTCGGACCTGACCGAAGAGACACGAACCTCACCGAAAAGACACGGAGGTGACCGCAGACACGAAGGTGAACGACATTGTGGATAAACCCCACAGACAGGTCAGTACATGGCCTATCATGTTCTGAAGATGGCGGACCTCACCGAAAAGACACAGACGTCACCGAAAAGACACGGAGGTGAACGACATTGTGGAAAATCCCCACAGACAGGTCAGTACATATCCTATCATGTTCACAGGTCACGCCCCATTCACCAAGACCGGAAGTGACGTCATACCTACAAGAGCGCCCCCTGGCGGAAAAAAGGAACCAAGAGTTACCTTCCTGGAAAACCTGAGTTTAGCCGTCCTTACACTACTACTCACGTGACTTTTATCAATATTTGTTGTAGAACAAAAGCACCATCTGCCAGTGTTTTCATGCCAAGGGAAGTAATTTTCAACTTCTAACCCACAATTGTAGGAATTGCGTAATAGGTCTAATATTCACTTTCTCCGTTCAAAATCCGATTTTGACTGGTCAGTGCCGTCTATACTGAATTGACAGACCGAATTACAATGATCGCTTTGGCAATGTCTTGGTACAAGTATCGTGTATGCCAAGTTTCAAAACATTCGGTCCAGGCGTTGATTTTTGCACATCAAAAAGGTTTTCAAATATTTGGAAATCCAAACAAATTTCAAGGATTCAGTCATAGCGCGAAAATGTACGCTCTTCAGTTTATATATTGCGGGGAAAATATTTCTCCGCTGAAAGTCTTTTATTGGCGTGTTTCCGGAGATAATCGGAAAGAAAAAGAAAAAACAGCATGCTAATACATGGTCTACAAATAAATGTGCAGTGAATTTTGTGCAAATAAATGATGTTTCTTTTTGTTACAGGTGAATCCACGTGAAAATCATGTACTTCAAGATGCTGTTCTTGAAAAACAAAAAGGCCCAGGGCCAATAAAATAATCAGAGCATAAAACAACACATTGCAACGTCGGTCACCAGATTCCCGGTTGTATTTAATGTATACGTCCACGGGTATACCTTTAAATTGTCGTTACCGTTCATATATAATACATGTTAATATCATACCTGCAAAGTATCGGTGGTCGCAAACAGCAAGGTGCTATATTTAATGAAGTTAACTATAAAAATGTCTTCGCCGTTATGTACAAGTCCCGATTTCGCGTAATGTTAAAGATAAAAATCGGAAACTCTTCCACAAAGTTAGTGCTTAGTGTCGAAACTATAAAGGTACCATACAATATTAATTTACTGGCTTGAAAAAAAGTCGAAGTCAATGTGAAACAATAGGTTTGTAGCTCTACAGATCTCATCTGATTCATCATGGAGGAACAAATCTGAAAATATATGTATATATACCACACACGCTATATATAAAAATATAACTACTGAGAAACCACTACTTTAAAATGGCCTATATCTCAAGACATAATTATTCAAATCAAATGTTGCGACGCTTTCTCTTTCCGCGTTAGCTTTTCCCGAGATTTGCACACTGCAGCATCTGGACCGATCCTCTCTCTTTCAGGAAACTAGCCTAGTTGAATGTATGCTCTTATTTATTCTTTCAATTTGGTGTCAACGCAATTATCTCAGTCGGGTCTTTGAATTATGCACGCGGAAATTCCTTAATGGACGACGACTGAGCTTTGCATGACGGACTAGGCGCTCGTATCGAAAAATGGAAAACCAGAATATTTTACTGGGTAAATATATCATCGTCATGCGATCGGCTTTCCCGCTGGCCCAACTGATTTGCATGTGAATAGAAAGCGAAACTATTTCTCCGACGTTCACACGACGTTTGAAGTGAAAGGCAAGAAAAAAAACCATTGTAAACCGGGATTATTGGTATAGAGGCAAAACAGACATTGTGGAAACTAAAGCAGAATGTGACAAATATCACGCGTGAGTCAGAACATACCAATTACTGACAGAACCCCTGTTCGTTGAATTAACTGAACGGTCAGACACTTCCCTTAAGCAAATCCTACATGTCACGATATGGATAAGAGAAGCTTATGTTAAATATCTGACTGGAAACCAGTCCTTCTGTCACAGCAATGTCGATCACGGTAAAACAGGCTTTCATTCCGAAACTCGCAGCATGTTCTGCTTTGTCCAGGCCATTCTTAGGTATGCATGGGCTTTTACTGCTTGGCTCAATAAAACAGGTCGGAATTAGTGATCTCCATGATAGTTTCGACGGAGGGGACAGGGGGATGCACCCCTGGTCCTTTTTTCATACCCTTCTCCATTGCCAATGTCTCTCGCGGGAATTTACGTGATTTAAAAGAAACCAGATGATTACAGGATGCATTCTACACCTATCACAAAAACTTAATCTCTGCCAAATATTAGAATTTTCTCGATTTTACCGCCTTCGTTGCAACGAAAAACAAAAAGGCCGATGGTTTGGACCAGTGTTTGCTATATTCAGAGGCAAATTATATTTCAGTTGACTGCTCGAATAATAGGAATAAATCAGGTACAACTAATTATTTGCCCTATCAGGCCTATAATTTCTATGTTAAACAGCTATCGTTCGATATGGGAAAACTACTCTCCCTTACGTTGTTCTATAGCTACATTATGTCGTAGTTCACAGCTACTCGTCGCTCTTAACCTGAGAGGTACTTCACCATAGTACATTTTTTCCTGAAACGTAAACAATGTTTTCTGACCAGTCGCATTCAAGGTTCCGGGATGGTCACATGGTCGTGTTTATTGAATCGTGTCATACACAGACCTTAAGGCCGCCAGTGTCACAAATTTTCTAGGATTACTTAGGCACATCTTTAGCATGTCGTATGCCCCAAAATTTAATCCGAATATTATCCAGTCTAATAGTCTCCGGTCATTTAATGCGGGATATACTTACCACGAACATCAAGTTTTGGAGGAAGTGATGTCAGTAAGTACATTTTAAGCATAACATTACCGGGAAAGTTAATTATTTGTTGTCTGTAGTCAAGTGGCGCCATCCAATCCAAACATTGGTTATCAATGGGTGTTTGCACAATAAAACCGGAAGAGAAACCGAAAGTTCTAGTTCTGTCACTTGGTTGGTGCCATTCAGCCAATTAAGTGAGGTTAAATAAGAAATTGGCCAATATGCCGTAATAAAACAGTGTTTCCAAAAACTAGTCTGCACTTTCTCAATTGACAGGATTTGTTTGACTATAGACCTGGCATATTCCTTCCGAAAGATATTATCTTGCCGCACAATTCATATGATAGAAGGAGAGTTGATTCATTTTCCGCAAACTGGTGTGTTTTCGTACGGATTTGAAGGTTTTTTTCATCCACACATTTCACTTTTCTACATAATGTGAGCCTATCTGGTACAGATATTAAATGACGTTCCACGCATAAACAATAATAATTGTGCGACGAGGGCGAAAACATGCCTTCTGCGAGGCGTATTCGAACACCCGGGGGCTAAATAAAACAGCTAGAGTCGTTTTCGACTCATTTCGTGGGATTCCATGACCTAGGCGTAATTTCGAAAAATGGGCCAAAGGGAGATAACTCTTGGTATCACGAAATGTTACAAACGTCTTTAATGTGGTATGTGGCTTCACGATTTCGTAATTTTTTTTTTTCGAGCATAACCATCTGATATCGACATTTTCTAGGTAATAAATGGAAACGGGCACAACGGAAATATCTTTATGTGAGCTATCAGATCGATCGGAGACTGAGCTATGTTTGATGGAAGAAATTGACACAACACTATAATGAGATTACGGTCATTTATTGAAAATGACTGAAGAAAGTCAGCTACACTGACAGGCTATAAAGGGGGCATAACTGCCTGTTATTGCTAAATGAACATTTGGTTGTGTAAAAGATGCCCCCTTAAATTAGAAAAACCAAAGAATGTTAAATCCATCAAAGGTGGGGAGGCCACAGATAACAATAAACATTGTTATCACCCCACCCTCAGTCTCCGAACTATCGATTAAAATTACTAATCAAGGATACTGGTTAACATACCTGACGGTTGGGTAACAGGAGTAGGCAATGCTAGCCTCCCGCCACCTCAACACCCTGAAATGACAAAGATGATGCATTAAGCAAAGGTCTGGAAATTTAAAATGTTATTTACTGAATGGAACTGTCAGAACACGTGAACCCGAAGTAGCTCAAATAACAATCAACAGATGTCCCAGCAAATTTCAGATACGTGAGTAGAGCAGCCAATGCTGTCCTCCAACTTCCCGTTCACTCATAACTGCATCAATGCTAAGCTGGGTGGCAGAGCAGGCAATGCTGTCCTCTGTCACCCCCTCCCTTATATCTGGATTAATAAACGGACTGTAGAGAGTAGGCAATGCTAACCTCTCTTGATAATACTCTGAACTGATTGATAATGATAACCGTCGACAAATGATGGGGGAGAAGGCAATGCTTACCTCCCCAGGAGGATGCAGGGAAGTGCAGATAGACTGGGGAGTAATACCAGCATAGAAAGGAAATTGAAATGAGTAGTGACAAAAGGGAAAATTCAAGAAAAATCCAGTCTGATATACCGCTGTAGTGCATCTGATTTCCAGCGACCCATTTTCTTTATTATGTACTCGGGAATGCCACGAGAAGCTAAATGTGATGCTGCCCCAATTCTGAAGCTATGAGATTTGTACTTTTTAGGGTCTAAATGGACAAATTTGAGGATGTCTTTTAATATTTGTGTGAAGAAACCATACGAAACTGGTGAACCATCTGCAAATTGGAACAGGGGACCCGTAGTGTGACGGGATATACCCAGATAACGTTTTAGCGTTCGGCCTTGACCTACATGTTGATATATGACACATCATGTCCCCCTAATGTATCCACTGACCAAAAAAAATACTTTTCAAAGATTTCTTGATTCTGGAGTCACAGTGACCTTGACTATTGACATTGACCTAAATTTTGGTACATGATAAACCGTCTCCCCGTAATTTCTCAATAGACACAAAATATCATGACTTTTAACAATTTTTGGTACGCGACACATCGTCTCCCCATAGGGTAACCACTCACCAAAAATTAGAACTGTAGACAGAAAACTGTCCCAGATATAGACCGGACACGACGGACGGACAGACGGACACACGGACGGAAACCGCCATCACATAATACGTCCTCCTTTTGGCGGGCGTATAAAAATGCTATGCAGTTGGCTAAAATGGGAGAAGTTATTGGAAAGACCCCCAAAGTCGGATAGTGTGACTCATGGAAAGCCGAGAAATGAGACACCATGCGGCGACAAGATTCAATAGTTGAAACAGATAAGGAGGAACGCAGAAGTTGACCCGTCACAGCCTGTAGATCAGTGGTGGTATATCCACTGGGGTTGGGGAAAGCCAAAGTGCTAGGCGATGAGCCTCCCAGAAGTTGACTCGCTGCACCACTTCCCAGACCAAGGCCATCCCTGCACATTACTGTATCTGTTACTGGGGGTGATGGGGGTGATGGCGTGATGGGCTCCACTGGCGTTGTTACAATTGGATTTGTTTGTCTTGCGTCCAGAATCCTTATCACCTCCGCCGCAACTTCCGCCACAGAGGGGCATCGGTGAATGAGGCCAGGGTCTGTAAGCGATGGACCAGGGGCAGTTGTCGATGGATCAGGGTCAGTCGATGACACGAGTTGCGCCATCCTTGATTGGGACGTAGGCCTGCGAGACCTCGTTTTTTTTTCATCAGGGCTGTGGGCACTACCTGGGACGGGGTTGTTTTGCGTTTCCGGCCCATGATAAGGTACTAAATGATCAAAATTAAACAAAACAGGAGCAGTAACAGTGGAAGTAAGCAGCTGATAATCATAAGATATACCGTGATTAACAAGAAATGCTATAGTGTGATATCACACAACTAATTTCCAAAGATGAAAACTGTTCATGTTAAGAGATATGTGCCAAATCCAAGTGCCAAAATCATGACATTGTAGTAGCATAGCCAGGGTGTCAGGCAATTTTTCAGAACGGAGAAGGAACGTCTATCACAAAAACCAGATACAAAAATAGGCCCCAACCCCGACGCTGGTGACAAACGTTGCTATGGCAGCACGCGCTCGGTTTCGTCATCTGTGACGTTGTCCACCCATCCCTCTCCATGTGTGGAAAATAACTCCACTTGTTCAGAATTTAGTATACAAGTTAATAAAGAGTCATACACATGCTACTCACATAAATATCATTATTTGCAATAATATTCCTTTATCGGATATTTTCAGCGTGTCCGAATTCACCTCAATTCCCAGAAGAAATGCCAGCCAAAGGTACAAACTGAAAATGTATCGAAAACACGTGCTTGTAGACAAAACACATCCCTGCCTGAGACCACACTTCACTTCGAACCAATCTGACTTAAAGCCATTTAATCTGACACAACATGAAACATTTTGATAAATAGAACGTATTGCATCCAAAATTCTCCCCTGTATTCCAACAGATTCCAAACGGTTCCATAACATAACTCTATTTATACTATCCTAAGCTTTGCTAAAATCAATAAATGCACAATATGAACTTTGTCTCTTTTTTTCGGGTTTCAATTATTTGAGTCAAATATAAAATGTGGTCTACTGTGCCACGTTTGGACCTAAACCCATTTTGTTCATCACGTAAACTATTATTATCTTCCGCCCACATTGTCAATCTAGCATTTAGCACAGCACAAAACAATTTATAAATAGCCGGAGCCAACATAATACCTCTATAAGATAATGGATCCCTTGGACCCAAGGAACTCGATTTATCAATTGGGTTAATTATTCCATTAGACCATATAGTGGGTGTTTTTCCACATTAAAAGCAAACATCAAAAAGCCTGAACAAAAATCTGACAACAGTGACGTTTCTACATACTTCAATTGGAATATAATCGATTCCGAGAGCCTTACTATTTTTAGCGTTAGTTAAAGCATATTGTATTTCTTGCATAGATATAGCAGCGTTTAATTCATCAATCTCCACATTGGTATTAACACCACCTTCTCCAAATGTATTTACGTTCTCATGGGTATCAGAAGAATTGAGCAAGTCTAGGAAGCTATTTTTCCAGGTATCTAAGACAACAGCAGGGTCGCTTATTATATTATCATTCAATTTAATTTCCATAGGGATTTGTTCAAGTCTATCTTGTCCCACGCCAACCTTACCAATTTGTTTCCAAAATTCTTTAGAACTAGTGGACTCTAAATTAAGGAGTTCTCTTTGTTGTCTGGACCAATAGGACCGTTTAGACCTTTGCACAAAACGGGCAAAATATTTACACTTTTGGACAAATAACACTTTTTTTTGCAGCTTTAGACGTACCATCCTTGTAATACATCTGATCCACTCTCGTTCACTTGCACACACTCCATTCCACACTACAGTTAGATTGTCATTCCACCATGGTTTCTGTACTTTACGCTTGTTATTGTTGCCACCAATTGAGATATAAACCGTTTTGCTGGGTAATCGAGCTTTCATTTCATTGTAAATAACTGAACAGAAATTAGTAGATATACCATCAATATTACATTGCTGTTTTTTCTCCATTTTCGAGTTCCGCTATTATAGATTCCAACATTAAAACTTCATCAGTACCATTCATAAATTCTGAAGCGACATTACCAACGTTATACTTGCTAAAAGTGGAACCGGTTCTACACTCGACCGGCACACTCCGTGTACCAAACACATTCACATTAATTAACCAGGATATCACAGAATGATCCGGAAGAAAACGGGGGTCATACGATCCAGCAGGGATAGCAATATTTGACAGATCTGGGGCTCTGGTTACCGACAAATTACTAAAACAATCAATGCTATCGTAAGGCACCAGACAGTAGTCCACAACAGAGTGGCCTCTACTTGACACATATGTAAAATCATTTTGTATACAACTCCTCCCGTTAAGAATACAAAAATTACAATTAATGAGAAAATCTATTAACTTTTTACCGTGTGAACTACGGGTAAAATCTACAACGTTCCTGATAGGTAGTACATCTATTCCAGCGACATAATCTTCTAAATCACCGCATCGACTATTAAAATTACCACATAAAACAATGGTTCCGTGTTTTTGAAAACTGTAAATCTGTGACAGCACTGTGTCAAAAAACTGGTCGGCATTGATCACCCGGGTTGAATTATCCGGTGGAAGATATAGCAGCCACAGAAGTATAAGCTGCTATTATCATATTTATTTATTAAATTTATCCATATAATTCCCTCACATTTATCATCTTTAATCTCTATTGAATAAAAATCAAATAAATCATTCTTAATCAAAAAGCCAACACCCCCAGAGCATGTTTTGGCTTGTCTATGCAGTTCCACTCGATCCTGTCCTAACCACTCATATCCTGGGTATATAATTTTGTCTTTGTTGCGCAAATGAGTTTCACCAACACACTATCTAGGTCGAGATGTTCGATACATGCTGTGAGGGTACGATATTTGTCCGATGAAAGGTCCGCTGACCAACCATTAATATTCCAAAACCCGCAGCACAACTATGCACTCTTACCACGTGAGTGGCCTGAGCCATTGTTATTCAAATTCCGCGCCTGTTTCACTCTGCCGTCCCGATGACCCCGCCTTTGTTCTTGCCAACCGTCCCGGGATCCGTCGCTGTTGTTTCGCTGCCGTACAGGGGAATATCGATTTCGCCAGGACTCATTTGCATCACTATCACCGTGATCGTGTCGGACATTGGTTCTACACCGAATTTGTGTTTAAACTTGCCTTGTTCATTTCACTTAATTAATTCCCCAAGAGTGGGCATCCTGTGATATTGTTCTTTTAGTTCTTTGACCATACTGGGTCATCTCGTTCGTGCTACACATTAATTTTACTACCAAAAGGAAAGACTGACTAAAAAGAGGGCACTATTATCCAGAGATGCAGAATACAGCCTGTTACGTGAGTGAAATTTTAGTCTTTGTGGCGCCAGTACATTTTGAAATATACAATCGTTGTTCTTGCTGTGCAGTCAGATAACTAATATTTGTCCAGTTGGGGAGACACGCTCGGATGTGGTATACCTTCAGTATATCATAGTCCCCTCCTGCCGAAATCAGCTGATCGTAAAACATTATCTGGTATGACCGTCCTTGGGGTGGGCCAGCCAGGTAAGCCCATCTGTTTATTTGCTCTCTTGTCAATATTCTAATCTAAGACACTCGCAAACCAATGGTTTATTACATTACCGTCATGCAGAAAACACCTGGTATATTTATCAATTATTGTAAGCTTCCGAGGGAACTATCTCATAGATAGTCTCATTCAAACTGAGAATTAGTGACAGTTATGAGCATACAGTATACTCTCCTCAACATTTCAAAGAAATCATTTTGCAGACCAATCTAATGCAGGAAAACAGTGTAGTTTGCTGTGCGTCAATTCACTAGTTTTCAGCTAGACAATGCTGAATAATGAACGGCTCTAGTAACCAACCCAAGCCCTCAAGTTTACTTAGTTCTATTGATTTGATTGATTGATTTTGAAACAGAACTGCCATTTGCTCTCAAAACAAATTTCAATATCTTGAATTTAACAAACCACAGAGCGTTGAAAATTCACACGCACACAGATTTGCTTGTCCTGATAAAATATAATGTAAAACTGTTGAATATTTTAATAAACAAATCTTTGTTCACAAGACCTCACTTTTGAACACATTCAACTGGATTTTTGAACAGCGAAATATAAAATGAGCTCTACTGGACATCTGTTTAAAATAATCTGCAAAGTATCAATTTCAGCTAAAAGCTATGATCATATTAACTTTGCATACCTCATAGTGCCTATAGTTAACGTCGGATATCTTTTTGTTTTTGTTATGCAGCTTTTTTTAGAACCTGGCACAATCACAACAGGCTGTGAATGAATGGACCACAATAGGCAGTTGGGGATTGAATAGAAAGAATCCAGGGCATTTCCCTCACTGACTGCACAAACTGGTTTAGATTTATTAGCTTTCACAAACTAACACAGGTTGGTGACAGAAGTGTGACACACAGGTCTATCTTGGATAGCTCTACACAGCTTTGGACTGTCCTTCATATTGGCTAACATGAATTATCATTGCCTTGGACAATTATTTCGACATAGTAAATGATAAAAAATCGTTTAAAAATACTTTCCGATGGAATTTTCTTTTCTGCCATAGTCTTTGTTGTAGCACTGATTTCATACAATTTTTAGGACCATCTTTCAAGAGTGTGTGTTTATTCTTTATTGACTTCTGCTGGCAGTGCCGAGACGCTTTGTTTCTGTAATTATATTCTCCAATTTACATTGTTTGTTCAAAGGGGTATCGTATTCACATTCAGCCAGGTTTGGGAAACATATATGATATTGGCCACCAACTTTATTGCCTATTTAGTAATCAGATCACTTGTGATTCTATGAAAAGAGGTATAGTTGCATATGTCACCCCCTTAACTTTCCATACCTCATAGTGCCTATAGTTAATGAGGGATATCTTTTTCAATCAAAATTGCATATTTTGAAAAGTGACAACAGGTATTCCTGGTAGTTCTTAAATGTTACTGAATTGAAATTATCAAGGAATTGGTCAGCAAAATGAATCCGAAACGATTTCGGTCAGATATAAGAATCAGGTTTGCATTGATATTGCGCCAAGACCATTATGCTCGTATGAATTCTCAGCTTGCTGTGATATGTTAATTTCAAAATATTCACATATTTTGGATGGCGACAACAATCGTTTGATACCACAACAATAATGCACAATAATGGCCCTTAACTTCGTCTTGTCTTATTCAGACCCTTCGTCGAGTGTGGGTTTGCCTCGTACGACTTATATGAAGTTCATCCCTGTGATCGAATCTGATTGTCTTCAGGAACAAACTTAACCAATCAACGCTGTCCGAAGGGATACTATAATAGCTGCAGCCAATGGAAGCAACAAGAAGACACAGAAAAGAAGACGAAGCGACATTTAGTTGAGTTTGTTCCAATTTTTCTACACGCTATGATTATATTTCTTAATTTTGTGTTATCAGTCAACATGTTTAAGGTTATTTGAGCGCCCCCTTCCAACGAAGTTGGAAGATTGAGGATATTGCAACGGTACCGTATAGTAGTAAGAGAGCAAAATCCTGCTCGAAAATGAGGCTCTAAATTGAAGCTGATGACGTCACGGATGGCGTCACATCCGGGTCAATTGTCAAAGATCACATCCGGATCAAAAGTCATGTGAAGGTCACTTCCGGTGACGTCCGATCACGTGAACAAGAGTACATATAAGACCCCAGTGATCTCCGGGGAATGCATACGGGTGGTCATTTTCAGGTAGGCCTGGGGTGGATAGGGTAGGCCCCTACCGGCGCAGTGGACAATGTTTAACCTAAAGGGAAACCCACGCATCGACATTTGGCGTATAGGGTGTGGCCTCTTGTTTTCTCGTCTCACCACGTAGAACACGTTGGCGGAAGTTCCGAAGTCATTGGTTGAAATCTGCTGAAAAGTTCGCATTGCGCATGCGCACTGGGCAGGCAGATCGAGGTGGGCGTTTTGGGGTCTGGGTGGGCCTATATTGGGCAGATTGGGTTGAGTGAGGTGTCCTCGTGAAGTTCTCATGGGGGAGCATCCGACTGAATGGGTGTAACGTGAAGCTGATGTCATTCCGCGCATGCGCAGTAAAAAGGGGCATGGGAATGGACGTTTTTGGGGTCGAGGTGGGTCACTATTGGTCCAAATGGGCCGTGGGAGGTATCAAAGTGAAGTGCTCCTCCAGGGCGATCATGCCATGGGTGGGTGCATGTAAAATTAGGATTGACTTTGAACATAAAATAAAATCCGGAAACATGGACTTTACCCCTAAAATAGGGAAAACCCTTATCAACCAGGTCTAGATGGGCTAATATGGTTTGACAGACGATCAGGGCCTGCAGAGAGAGGCAGGGTTTGTTATCAGGTGCATTTAAAATTAGGATTGGGTTTGAACATATTAAAAGCGGAACACGGACTTGACCCAAAATAGGGAAAACCCCTATCAACCAGGTCTAGAGGGACTAATATCGGTCCCCGGCGGATCGGAGCCTGCTGAGAAACGCAGGGTGGGTTAGTGGGTGTATATAAATTTAGGATTGGGTTTGCCATATAAAAAGCAGAATACGGACTTTACAACTAAACCGTGGAGAACCATCGAGGGAAGTGAGTATGGTGGTATCTCTAGGGTTGCATGTAAAATTAGGATTTTGCCAGAAAATATAAAAAGCGGAACGCGGATGGGGAATCATGGATGTTCTGGGGTCCAGACCATCCCTAGATCAAATTAGCGCTCGCTGTAACGCCTTAAAGCCCTAGCATAGCGCCTTGAGGCCATGATGTAGACCGATGAGAGAACAACAACGACAACAAAGGATGACACGTCAATCATTTTATTCTCCTCTCCAGCACATCATACCCACGCTGGGGATGCCTACGTCATCTGAGATGTCACCGTATGAGGTCTTATTTTGAAGTTCTCTCGGAGTAGCGTCGGACTGGACTGTTGCCTAGTCCGGCTTTGTCATTCTGCGCATGCGCAGTCTGGCCGTAGTATAGAAAGCAGCAATTTTGGGGGTGCGTGGGGTGTGTATGAGGGACCAACCGTAGTCGTTGTTTTTTTGTGAGGTGTCAAAGTGAAGCTCTCGTGGTGTAGACCACGACAGGTGGAATGTCCATGTCATCTGTGAGGTCACTGGTGACTTCATCAGTAGGAGAAGTAGCCAAAGTGGGCATTTTGGGGGTGTGAAGGTAGATGTTTGGGTAGAGATGGACCATCCATGATCCGAATGCGTCGAGTGGGGTGTCATCTTGTAGCAACGCCCGACAACGCCAAGCGTAACGCTTCAACGCCCTGGTGAAATAGCTCGGAAGCTCTGATTTTCTAGATATTGCATGAAATTGTCACTAATTCATCGAAATGCATTGAAGCCCGTCAGCGCCCATTGTTACGCCTTAACGCCCTGACTGTACGCCTTAATGCCCGTCTCAACCCCTTAATGCCCGTCTCAACGCCATAACGCCTTAACGCCCGTCTCAACGCCTTAACGCCTTATCCTAACGCCCTAACACGCATAGCTAGTCAATCGGTGGGCTGGGGAAGTAGCCAATCAGTGCAGCCATACGGGCATTCACGGCGTGCACACCGCGGCATGTAAAGCATGCAACAAAACGTAGCACTACATATGACTCATTATGTCCATCATAATCAACGTTGGTCATGATGGCCGAGTGGTCTAAGGCGCCAGTCTTATGTGCTGGTCCACATATGTGGGACGTGGGTTGGAATCCCACTCCTGACACCCACCTTTTTTCGTTGTTCTTCGCCATGTTGTAAAACCATTGTACAAATATAGCACTATATATGAATCGTTATGAACATGATAACCAGCGTTGGTCAGGATGGCCGAGTGGTCTAAGGCGCCAGTCTCAAGATCTATGAAATTGTCTTCCCTGAGGTATTGGTATACTGGTCTGCACATGTGGGCGTGGGTTCGAATCCCCCTCCTGACATGCACCATTTTACTGGCCAAACGAAGTCGTAGAAATGAGAATGTTATTGTTGAGATAGTGCAGTCTCTCAAATCCGGGTAAGTAAAAGTCAAGGGAAGTAATCCAGTTTAGTAGTACCGAAAGTCGAAACTATCAGGGTTAATATGGAGGGTGGGGTGTCCTCTTGAAGCTCTCGTGGTGTAGACCACGACGTGAAGGATATCCACGTCATTTGTGACGTCATTGGTGACGTCATCAGTACGAGTAGTAGCGAAATTTTGATTATTTAACCAATACATATGGACTGATGGGGGGCACGAGGTGGTGGGTGGCGGTGGTGTTTGACGGTGGTGTGTGGTGGTGGTAGTAATGATGTGTGGTGGTGGTAGTAGTGATGTGTGGTGGCGGTGGTGGCGTCTGTACATATAGGGATTAACTCGTCCATACGTATTGGTCGACTAATCAAAACTTCGCAACCACTCGTACTGATGACATCACCAATGACGTCGCAAATGACCCGGAAATCCCGCACGTCGTGGTCTACACCACGAGAGCTTCAAGAGGACACCCTACACACCATATTAACCAGGATAGTTTTTGCTTTCTGTACTACTAAACTGGATTACTTCCCTTGACTTTTACTTAAACGGAATTGGGAGACTACACTATCTCAACAACAACTTTCTCATTTCTATGACTCCGTGTGACCAGTAAAATGGTGAGTGTCGGGAGTGGAATTCGAACCGACGCCCGCATGTGCAGACCAGTATACCTATACCCCGGGGAAGGCAATTTCATAGATCTGGAGACAGGCGCCTTCGACCACTCGGCCATCCTGATCAACGCTGGTTATCGTGGTCATAATGATGCATCTATAGTGCTATATTTGTACAATGGTTTAACAACATGGGGGAGAATAACGAGAAAGATACGTGTCAGGAGTGGGATTCGAACCCACGTCCCATATATGTGGACCAGCACTTAAGACTGGCGCCTTAGATCACTCGGCCATCATGGCCAACATTGATTATGATGCGCATAATCAGTCATATATAGTGCTATATTTTGTTACATGCTTTTACGTGCCGCGGTGTGCACGCCGTGAATGCCCTTATATATGGTTGCACTGATGGGTTACTTCCCCAACCCGCTGATTGACTGGTCTATGCGCGTTAGGGCGTAAGGATAAGGAGTTAAGGCGTTAAGATAATACGTTGAGATGAGCGTTGAGGCGTTCAGACGGGCGTTAAGGCGTAGTGATAGGGCGTTACGGCGTAACAACGATCGTTGACGGGCGTCACTGCATTTCGATGAATTAGTGACAATTCCATGGAATATCTAGAAAATCAGAGCTTCTGAGCTATTTCACCAGGGCGTTGAAGCGCTAAGCTTGGCGTTGGCGGGCGTTGCTACAAGATGACCTCTCACGACGTATTCGGACCACGGATGGGCCATCTCTACTCCAAACACCTTCCTTCACGCGCCTAAAATGCCCGCTTTGGCTACGGTAAGTTCCCTAAGTATTTGCGACCCTAAGTAAATTCGAAAACAGACATTTTTCGCCAATTCACGTGACACTGTTTCCTAAGTAATACGATAGGATCTTCCAACTGAACTATTATTCCCGAGACCTGAGAGGTACACAATCTAAATTAAATACAACCGCACACGGTCGGGATATAGTTGCATTAATTTTGGCGACTGTATGCCATGTGTGCCTCACCCAAAAATCAGAAACGCGCCTGTTTGGTTCCGACTTTCGGATTTTTCTTCCGTTTGACACGAATGTTGAGATTCCCAGCTATGATACTGAAAACATATTTTTGTACTGTTCAGACAAAAATATGATACTGAAAACATATTTTTGTACTGTTCAGACAAAAATAATGTAGAAACCTATCATTTCCAACGAACACGGCTATTCATAATATTTTACGGCCGTAGAATTCGCGGTGATGCATATACCGAAAAAAGTTTGCGCACTTGTATTCAACTTTTCAGGAGCAAGCAAACTGTGATAAATAATTATTCCACCTAACATAAACTGAATAGAAATTTGTTGTCATCTTTCTTTTCCAGATGGTGATTTATATCGGGTGTAAACTCCCTATTTTGGAGATGCCAAAACAGTGTAATAGACAACCAGACGCGTAACGTATCACAGACTGCATAAAGGTGGAAAGACATTCAAATCCGCAATAATGATAACCCGTCAAGTTTACGCTCATTATTGATGATTCCGGATGAATTCAAGCCAGTAATTTTTTTTTCTTCTTTTCACATGGCGATTGATATTGAGCATAATAACTCTGATTTGGAGACAGGATCCGAGAGTCGTATAACTTACCACAAACAGCATAATGGAGGAAAGCCATTCAAATGTCCCACCTGTCCGTACATCCCCATCAGAGAATAACGAAATTTGAGATTGGTGTACAGAATTAACCTATATCAACACATCTCCACACAACGTTTACATTAGAATAGACTTCATGAAATGTATGTCTGTAAGTATAAACTACTGTAGTTACTGTGAGTTGACAATGTAGTATTCAACTGAGAGCCAATGAAAAACGAATGACCACTAGCAACTTATGAATAATTTGTATTTATGTTCATTGACGGAAAGCCATTCAATTGCTCCATCTGCTTTCATTAGTACTAATCCTACTGATGACGTCACAGATGACATGGATCTTCCTCAAGTCGTGGTCTACACCACGAGCTCTTGACTTTGACACCTGTCACGACGCCACGACCACGGATGGTCCCTCATACACACCCCACGTACCCCTAAAATTGTTGCGTTTTATACTACGGCTAGGCTGCTCATGCGCAGAATGATGAAACCGGACTAGACACCAGTCTAATCCGACGCTACCCCAAGAGAACTTCAAACTAAAACCTTATACGGTGAAGCGATCGGATAGGAAGCCATATTAGTCCATCTAGACCTGTTTGATAAGGGTTTTCCCTATTTTAGGGTTTCCGGATTTTATATCTTCAAACTCAATCCTAATTTAACATGCACCCACCCATGACATGATCGATCTGGAGGAGCGCTTCACTTTGACACCTCCCGCGGCCCATTTGGACCAATGGTGACCCACCTCGACCCCAAAAACTCTATCACCATGCCCCTTTTTAGTGCGCATGCGCGGAATGACGTCAGTTTCACGTCACGCCCATCCAGTCGGATGCTTCCTCACAGAGCTTCACGATGACGCCCCAATCGATCCGATCGGACCATAATGGGCCAATCCAGTCCCCAAAACGTCCACCTCGATCTGCCTGCCCAGTGCGCATGCGCAATGCGAACTCTTAAACAGATTTCAACTAATGGCTTGGGGACCCCTGCATCGTGTTCTACGTGGCGAGACGAGAAAAACGAGGGGGCCATACCCTATACCACAAATGTCCATGCGTGGGTTTCCCAAGTATTGTTCACTGCGCCAGTAATCAAACACATTTTTTCTTAGGACAGTTGGTGTGAAATCCAAATATGCATGAAATAAAAATAAAACAAAACAACAAAACAAACAAATTATTTTCTGCAAAAGAGAAGTTATCATTGAAGACAGCAAGGTATCAGGATGTTCCTAATGGAAATACTGGAGATGAATTCAGACAAGCAGATTTTAGATTTTAAAACTTGATACGAAGACCGCTGAATTATCAAAATGATTTTATGGCCTGATTGAATTTAAGAGTAAAATTGATCAACTGATGAGGACGGATACCTCTGCTCTGTTAATCTCCATCAGTGACTGCGTTAATCAGGTGACAATTGATGGCACCAGCGACCGGTCGTCAATGAACATCAGTGAATACCCATCCTTTCCCGGTTAGCATCTGCATTCTAATAGAATAGAAAGACAATTTGGTATGACGTTTAAACCTGTCTTCCCTTATGAATCAAGTTGCGTATATGGAAATCAGTTTTGAGAGATACAATAATTCTAAAAATTAATAAATTCGATGTAAATTCAAAACCTAATTATTCCTTAAAATTATTTTTTATACTAATAATTTCAGGTCAAACGAATCTTGAAAGTTACTTTTTGCAAACATCTTCATGAGAAACCTAGAGATTGTGAAAAACTTTTTATGATGATTTTTGTGGAATGAACTTTCGAAAGAAATATAAAATGATAGCATTGTAAAACCTGTACACTGATTTTTTTTGTCTTTGATATTTCATAATGGGTACATTAATTTTCTATTTTAGTTTTCCGCCAGGATTTACTTGCCGTATGATAGAGATGAATGGTGTTGGCGATATCAACCAGAATCCGCAGTCTGACGACCAACCGGCATCAGTCCAACCACAACGACATGCTGAAAATGAATTATCTGGGCCAACCAGCTTGTAACCTTGTAACCTTGGACGATTGGGTAAATCTACTAACCAATATGCTGAAGATGAACCACAGATGGTGAGGAGATGGACAAATCAGTGGTTATTTTCGTAGAATGGGATCTAGTAACTAACCAGTTACCAGGTATAGTAAGAGAATTTTCACAATGATAGTTTATTATTAATTTTGACATATATGTAGCTTATTAATAATTTTAACCCATATGGACCCGATCCGATAACTATAAATAGGGCTCAACAATACATTTTACCAAGGTAAAACAGTACATCGTCCTCAGTGCTCATTTGTTATGTTTTGTTACTCTTTTAATGAATGACGTCCATACGTCGAGCTTCGGGACTGTAAATGTAATACACGACTGTTATATCTTCCTAGATTATTTCCAGGAATTATCATGCTCTGATATTTGATTCTCAAGCTTGGTAATTGAACAGTCGGTACCAGGAAATGTTGGTCGGGGTGACCATATACTTCTAACAGTACATAGTCACACAACTACATCAAGCTATTCAGTAGATTTCCTGGATTTAATTTACGTTTGCTTTTTCCATTTTAGTGGAGCCTACAAAACATGGATGGCAACAAGAGGAAAGAAAAGAGGCTCAATGGGCGCCAAGACCTCTCAGCTATTCTGATTCAGATGCAAGAGTGGTTTAACTAAAGGGAAGTTTCTATATAGTTGTTCAGTATACACATGCACTGCTAGACAAAGATCACTCACATGGAGTTCTGGTTCATCACCAGATTCATGTGTGGTGTAGTTATACATTTGTACATATGAAAGGAATCAATATTATTATAAACAGGATTGCTGTAAAATATAATTCGAAGATTAACACAAAAAAACATTCCGAGGGGTAATAAACTGATTTATCACAGGCCACTGTAGTCACTGGTTGCACCAAATGTTTGACCTAAATGACGCTTTCATGTCTGTCTGATTGCTGCTACATTGTTCAATGAAGAAGTGAGTGAGCATATATATCCTATAAAAAGATGTTATTCATAAGTTGGTCCAATTCAGGTTTACATGTTACTAGGTAGCACTATTGAAAAAATTACATATAATATGAGAATATAATGGGTTTAACGTGGTCGAAGTACTATATGAAATCCATACATGTTTCAGTCCAAAGACCGATGCAAAAAATGTCTTTGTTTATGAAAAACACAAGAATCTTCAAAAGTCAGTCTTTCCCAAATTTACAGGTCACATGTTCCACACACTTCAAGTCTTTTGGACCTAGGATGTACAGTGAATGTAGATTTCGAATCAAAATTTAAAGACAAATTATAAATATGGTAACTGACTGGATTTACTTTCTAAAGAACAAAACCTCTCATCCGTTTTTTGCAATAACCTGGGTTTCAGAATTGCCACAACATTCTTCAAATAAAGATAATCTATATATCTAATATTTTTGGTCATAATGCATCATGGGTTCATTGTTGAGTTTAGTGCTCTCACTAGTACCCAATAGGGGGACAAATAGAGATAGGGTATAGATGTGAGGTGACTTTAGGGGTTAGCTTTATAGTTAGCGTAGCGCCTAGGTTTTGAATTCGACTGCCATCAGAAGGATTAGGCTTAGGAGTTTTTTTTATAGATATTTAGATTAGGTTTCTCATCGGATTAGGAGTTGTGCTCAACACCCAACAATGACCTAATAAGGTAATAACAAAAAAAAATTCTTTAATATGATCATTTTATTGTGGGTCGTGCATGGTCACATTAACTTGATAGGCAATTCAGTCCAGGATGGTACTGAGGATTGATATCAAACTAATAGTTGTGGCAAGTTCGGGAACTACGAGATTGCAATAAACCTAAACAAATGACCTGGCCGTCCAGACGATGAAAACAGAAAACAAAATCATGTCACCATCCACTGTCCACCAAATTAATATCCAATCTTGCCGATTAATACTCCGTAATGCTTGGATTATGATCGTCCTTTATTTCTGTCAGATCCGACATTCATTATTTAGCCGTCATCCACAAAATAACCTTTTTGCGGGACACTAGGCATCAGATCCAAATACAGTAAATTCCTAGTAATTCACAATCTAAATTTAACTCAAAATTGCCAATTTTTGCTCTGCCATGGTTTTCTCTGGAATGATAACACAAAAGCCTAGTATTTTCATGATACTCAGCGAACAAAAAATTTGAACACACCCCTTTTCATGGGTTGAGTTCCTGTCGCCAAGAGCACCAGATCAGCAATTACAAATTCTGTGAAAGTGCAGACTGATTTGTTATTTCTCGTAGTCTGATATAACTTGATTTGGTAAAATTGGTCATACTATTATTTATGCTGTCCCTGTGAGATTGATCCAGCTTCCTGGTGAAAATGCCACACTCGCGGTCGTGTGGCATATGCCAGGAAACGAATAAAATTCTAGCTGTATCAGATGATTAAGAACAAGACAATGAATTCTAATGTAATCATGTATCTATGGTATCTAATGTAATCATGTATCTGTGGTATCTAATGTAATGATGTATCGAAGGTATGTAATGTAATGCTGTATCGATGGTATCTAATGTAATGATGTATCTGTGGTATCTAATGTAATGATGTATCTGTGGTATCTAATGTAATGATGTATCTGTGGTATCTAATGTAATCATGTATCTGTGGTATCTAATGTAATGATGTATCGATGGTATGTAATGTAATGCTGTATCGATGGTATCTAATGTAATGATGTATCGATGGTATGTAATGTAATGCTGTATCGATGGTATCTAATGTAATGATGTATCTGTGGTATCTAATGTAATGATGTATCTGTGGTATCTAATGTAATGATGTATCTGTGGTATCTAATGTAATCATGTATCTGTGGTATCTAATGTAATGATGTATCGATGGTATGTAATGTAATGCTGTATCGATGGTATCTAATGTAATGATGTATCGATGGTATCCAGGGATTATGGTGTATCGATGGTATCCGAGGTGGTGATGTATCGATGGTATCTAATGTAACGATGTATCGATGGTATGTAATGTAATGATGTATCGATGGTATCTAATGTAATGATGTATCGATGGTATGTAATGTAATGATGTATCGATGGTATCCAGGGATTATGGTGTATCGATGGTATCCGAGGTGGTGATGTATCGATGGTATCCGAGGTGGTGATGTATCGATGGTATCTAATGTAACGATGTATCGATGGTATCTAATGTAATGATGTATCGATGGTATGTAATGTAATGATGTATCGATGGTATGTAATGTAATGATGTATCGATGGTATCCAGGTATTATGGTGTATCGATGGTATCCGAGGTGGTGATGTATCGATGGTATCCGAGGTGGTGATGTATCGATGGTATCTAATGCAACGATGTATCGATGGTATGTAATGTAATGATGTATCGATGGTATCCAGGGATTATGGTGTATCGATGGTATCCGAGGTGGTGATGTATCGATGGTATCCGACGTGGTGATGTATCGATGGTATCCGAGGTGATGATGTATCGATGGTATCCAGGGATTATGATGTATCGATGGTATCCGAGGTAGTGATGTATCGATGGTATCTAATGTAATGATGTATCGATGGTATGTAATGTAATGCTGTATCGATGGTATCTAATGTAATGATGTATCGATGGTATGTAATGTAATGCTGTATCGATGGTATCTAATGTAATGATGTATCTGTGGTATCTAATGTAATGATGTATCTGTGGTATCTAATGTAATGATGTATCTGTGGTATCTAATGTAATCATGTATCTGTGGTATCTAATGTAACTGCGTATTCGTGGTATCTAATGTAATCAAGTGTATCTGTGGTATCTAAATGTAATGATGTATCGATGGTATGTAATGTAATGCTGTATCGATGGTATCTAATGTAATGATGTCATCGATGGTATCCAGGGATTATGGTATCAGGATGGTATCCGAGGTGGTGATGTATCGATGGTATCTAATGTAACGTGATGTATCGATGGTATGTAATGTAATGATGTATCGATGGTATCTTAATGTACGATGTATCGATGGTATCTAATGGCCGATGTATCGATGGGTATCCAGGGATTGCGGTGTAACAGATGGTATCCGAGGTGGTGATGTATCGATGGTATCCGAGGTGGTGATGTATCGCTGGTATCTAAATGTACCATGTATCGATGGTATCTTAATGAAATACGATGTATCAGAAAAAGGATGTAATGATGTATCGATAAACAATGTAATGATGTATCGATGGTATCCAGGGATTATGGTGTATCGATGGTATCCGAGGTGGTGATGTATCGATGGTATCCGAGGTGGTGATGTATCGATGGTATCTAATGTAACGATGTATCGATGGTATGTAATGTAATGATGTATCGATGGTATCCAGGGATTATGGTGTATCGATGGTATCCGAGGTGGTGATGTATCGATGGTATCCGAGGTGGTGATGTATCGATGGTATCCGAGGTGGTGATGTATCGATGGTATCCGACGTGGTGATGTATCGATGGTATCCGAGGTGATGATGTATCGATGGTATCCAGGGATTATGATGTATCGATGGTATCCGAGGTGATGATGTATCGATGGTACCCGAGCCAATGATGTATCGATGGTATCCGAGGTAATGATGTATCGATGTTATCCGAGGTAATGATGTATCGATGGTATCCGAGGTAATGATGTATCGATGGTATCCGAGGTAATGATGTATCGATGGTATCCGAGGTAATGATGTATCGATGGTATCCGAGGTAATGATGTATCGATGGTATCCGAGGTAATGATATATCGATGGTATCCGAGGTAATGATGTATCGATGGTATCCGAGGTAATGATGTATCGATGGTATCCGAGGTAATGATGTATCGATGGTATCCGAGGTAATGATGTATCGATGGTATCCGAGGTAATGATGTATCGATGGTATCCGAGGTGATGATATATCGATGGTATCCGAGGTGATGATGTTAATGCTCTAGAAGCTTAACCCTATCTGGCCTGGGGGGGGCCATTATGGCCCCCCTACCAAACTTTCTGCGCTATCTCCGGAACGACGAAAAATGGAGTGCTGAAACTCTGGGACTTTATAGTTTATCATATTGGGGTCATTTTGAGCCCAATTGCATACCCCCCTGAGCAGAGGATCATGGGTAAATTCAAGATGGCGGCCACGTGGGGTACCGGAAAAGTGATGTTTTTGTCACATTTCTTCAAAATTTCTGCTTTTCCCCGATGAAAAGTGGGCCAAAGCTATTTTATTTCACATCACATAATTATTTACTAATTTATCATGCAGTTTTTGCGGAGAAATTGCATAAATAAAAAATTCGGAAAATCCGACCGAAAAATCGACGAAAAAATGTCGTTTATAAAAATGACGTCACTGTGACGTCATTAAAGCGGCCATCTTCGATTTGTTTACATTTTCTGGTAGAGCTTGACCCAAGGGTATAATGTGGTAAGTTTCAGCCCCCTAGCTCAAGGGATAAGAAAAATAATTAGGGGGGGCCAGTTCGGCCCCCCCCCCCAGGCCTGGAGAGGTCCTAAAAAGCCCAGGCCAGATAGGGTTAACTGTTCCATCTAGACATTAAATTTGGTATACAGCATTGACGTGTGGCAAACCACAAGCCTATTGAAATTGGATACATTTTGATGGTTTTTTGTGGTTTCCATGGCAACAAGACGGAAAATATCCATGTAACGACGTTGACGCTCTACAAGCCGGACCATTGCAGCTGGAGATTTCAAATTTGGTATGCAACATTGCTGTGTAAAAGAGCACACGCCTATTCAAATTGGATACATTTTTGTTTTTTTGAGGTTCCCATGGCAACTAAATGGAAAATATCCATATAATTATGTTGGCGCTCCAGAAGCCGAACTGTTGCAGCTGGTTCAGATTATTATTAGGGTTCAAAGCCAGAATGGCTTGAAGCCTTTTGTTTTTGTTCAGAATATTTTTGTTCTTCTGCCATATTTTTCGCACGTGATATGTCAAATTATTCCCATGCATCCAACGTATCGCACTAAATTTATCATATTTTAATCTTTTACAAGCCACTGCTAAAGCATCTTCTGCATTCAACCAAATCTTTCAGGCTTTTTCATATGCATTTTTCATCCATTGTCTACCAATATACACTGACTAAAACTGCCTGGCTGAGGGGTTGTTGCACCTTTCAGGTGTTGCCTCATGTTATCTTTGATATTTCCTAATGTGTACATTAGTTTTCTATTTTAGTTTTCCGTCATCTAATATTTGCCATATGATAGAGATGAATGATGTTGGCCATATCAACCAGAAGCCACAGTCTGACGACCAACAGATACCACTCCAACCTCAACGACATGCTGAAAATGATTTATTTGGGCCAACCAGCTGGTAAACTTGGACGATTGGTTCAATCAACTAACCAATATGCAGATGAACCTCAGATGACGATGGGATGGACCAATCAATGATTATCTTGTGAAATGGGATCTATTAACTGACCAGTTACCAGCTATAGCAAGGGAATTTTCACAATGATAGTTTAATATATTAATCTTGGCATATATGTAACTTATTAATAATCTTAAGACATATGGACCCGATAACTATAGATACGGTTCAACAATACATTTTTACCAAGTTATCGTCCTCAGTACATCGTCCTCAGTGCTCATCTGATATGTTCAGTTAAACTTTTAATGAATTACGTCCATACGTCTAGCATTGGTACTGTAAATATAATACACGATTGTTATATCTTCCTATAATATTTCCAGGAATGCTCTAATATTTGATTATCAAGCTTGGTAATTAAACAGTCGGCACCAGGAAATGTTGACCGGAGTGATCATATACTTCTAACAGTACATAGTCACACAGCTACATCAAGCTATTCAGTAGATTTTCTGGATTTAATTTACGTTTGCTTTTCCCATTTTAGTGGAGCCTACAAAACCTAGATCGCAACAAGAGGGAAGAAAAAGAGCTCAATGGGATAATTATAAATATAGCTTGGAATATAGGGATGGGATATTTCAAGTTTCTGACTTGCACCAACCTTGTTGTCCAGTTAGTTGTGGTGTTTTTCAGCAAACAAAAGAACCATTGTGTAAATCTTGTATGTCAATTCTGATAATAGTAACTTATGCAAGACTTTGTTTGTGTTTGCTGTTACCAAAGATCGATTGACGATAATGAGTTTTGCATTGCAGGACTTTGCTGATCCGAGGACAAATCTGAGGTCTGTCAACTAACACTGCCACGACAACCAACCACGCACTAGGGCAATGCTGAAATGTATCAACTAACCATTATGATGACCTATGCGAAAGATGAATGTTTGGCAGTCAACCAACCATAACAGAGGACAATGATGACCTCTATCAGCTAACCAGTATCATGACGTATGTGCTGAAGATGAATGTTTGACACCCAACCAACCATAACCTAGGACAATGATGACATATTAACTAACCAAATCTATGCTGAAAATGAACCACGAGAGCCAACCATCTTTAACATAGGACAATGCCGCGAAATATATATGCTGAAGATGAATTGTGAAAGCCAACCATCTATAATCTAGGACAATGATGACATCGGTCACCTAACCAGTATGATGACCTCTATGCTGAAGATAAATTGTCAGACAAGCATCCATAATCTTGGACAATGATGACGTCTATCAACTAACCAGTGTTGTCACCATTTTGCTGAAAATGATTTTGGACCAACCAACTGGTAACCTTGGATGTTTGGGCTATCTACTAACCGATATGCTGAAGATGAACCTCAGATGATGATAGGATGTACCAACCAATGGCTATATTGTACAATGGAATCTAGCAACTAACCAGTACCGGGAACCAGGTATAGTAAAGGGCAATATCACAATGAAAGTTTATTTTTAATCTTGACAAATATGTATTCGATAATTATAAATATAGCTTGGAAGAGAGAGATGGGATATTTCAATTTTCTGACTTGCACCAACCTTGTAGTCCAGTTATTTGTGATGTTTCCCAGCAAACAATAGGATCATTGTGTAAATTTTGTATGTCAATTCTGATAATAGTAACACATTCAAGACTTCGTGTTCACTGTTTCAAAGAGCGATTGATGATGATGAACTTTACATTGCAGCACTCTGCTGATTCGAGGACACTGGCGAGGTCAGTCAGCTAACATAAACTAGGACAATGATGACATCTATCAACTAACCAGTGTCGTGATCTATATGCTGAAAATCAATAGCGACAGTCAACCATCTATAACCTAAGACAATGATAACATCTATCAGCTAACCAGTGGCTTGGCCTATATGCTGAATTGTGGACCAATCAATCACTTAGCCTTTAGGACCAATGAGGTCTATTAACTAGTCGGTAACAGTCGAACAAATAATTAACATAACGAAAGGAATTATGATTCAATCATCTAGGTGAACTGAGCCAAGGAAGAGTGAAAACTTTACTCGTACACAGGCCGCTACAAACCATTACCTCTTCGTAACTAGTTGGTTACTGTTTGGTGGAGTACTGATTGGTACTGGCGGGAAAGGTCCTCTTGCCGAACCGTCTGATCTGTACCTACCAGTTACTACGTATTACCCACTGATTGGCTACCATACAGTTGAATGTACAATCAGTTACCGCTATATTACCAAACCAATTTTGCACACTTGGTTACATATTGGTAACAATGCAGTAACGCATCAGTATACCTTGCTTAGTTACTGAATGGCTACCAACCCAGGTCTGTTTACCTACAATACATCTTGATGACCGCATGGTTGTCGTAGGAAAGGTCTCCTTTGGTACCGTTCAGTTGTCAAGTTGGTTACCTATCAGTAAAGAGTGGACATTACCAAATGGTCACCAATCAGTTGCCATACATTTCAGTTATAGTATAGCCTATTGGTTGCAAATCATTAACTGACCAGTAGCCTTCAAGTCGGAACTGCACAGTGCTGCAAATTCGGGATCGTGGTTGCTACCATTCGGTTAAAATCAGTTACTGTCATTTACTGCCACGTGGTAACTGATCGGTAACTACACAGTACTGTTCAGCCAGGACTTTACGGTGCCAAGCTTAACATTTCCGTGTAGTACCAATTGGTTACCTAGGGGTTACCAACATGGAAATGAATGGTTCGTAAGGGGTACAGAACTGAGTGGTGAAAGTTTGTCTGTGTATTAGCCCGAAGAGGTAATGTGAAGCAATCCCAGACATAATTTTTGCTTTGTGGTTACCACTCATAATTTATACCTTCAACCGTAGGTCTTTCATCCTTGAAACCTGTTTTTGTGGTTTCCGCCTTTTAATTAAAAATTGTCTGGTATAGATTTTTTACTTACACAAAGATTTCGGTCTTGCCTAATTTATCTTCGGTTTGTAGTCCCCACAGGATTGCCATCGGGGAAAGCTAATGGTCTACTTGTTTATCATAATACTAAAACCTCTCCAATGAACATTGGGCATACGAGCATACTTGTGACACTATGGAATGGAATGTGAAAAAAAGATATCGTACAGCTCAATAGAGATATGAGCCATGTTATGGTACATCACCATATGGGTCGTTGTCGAGTTGTCGATTGCTGACTTGAAGAACAGTGCTTGAGGGAATAGATACATAAGGATGGAGTTTAGGGTTATGGTTATTTATAGCGGAAGGATTAGTTTTAGCGTTAGTTCCAATCATGTCAGCTGACGGGTGGTAGATGTTAGGATTAATGTAAGGATTGGGATTAGCTCAGGGATTAGCTTAGGGATTAGCACTTGGGATTCAGTGTTAGCAGTTTACCTCTATGACTGACAACGACACCATGGCCATATCAGTTCCACTTTGTAACACTGACCTGTACCAGTCTGTAAATTTGACCTGTAATATTTTGCGACCTGTCCTTTCGGCAACCTGTACCATTTTGCGACTTGGCAACCTGTACCATTTTTCAAAAATACCAAATGAATATACTATAGCTAATACACTGAAATATTTATTGTAATCGTTTGTTTATCTGATAAGTTTGATCACTAATTCCAGTCTGATCTGAAAAGATTGGAATTAGAGACAAGTCTATTAGGATCTATTAGATTGGGTATCCACTATACTTAATTAGGATAGTATTGTACAAGCTTATGTTAATCTATGTATGTTCACATCAATGGGCGGATGGAATGTCCAGTCCCAGGTGGCGCGATGATGTGACCAGTAATACCTGTTTGTCACCAGGTTCCAATTCGTAAACCATGATATGTGTATATTTGTATCATAAAAACCTTTACAATCTATGACGACCTATATTTTAAATGCATAAAAAATAAAGTACAAAGTACATAATTGCTCACCCATGCTTTTCCAGAGTATTCCTCTAGAAAGGTTTTATTTCTGGTTTTTAATGCAGGGTTAAATAAGATTTATTACACAAAACTTTAATACACTGTCAACGATATTAATTCATGAACATTGTATTATGATATTTATAATATCAACATTATTATGGAATGACCAATAAAACTATTGTAAATATTATTGATCTTTTAGTTTTGTACTACAGTTATTAGGTCGAGCATTGTCTTGACCCAATGGAGAAACTTGCGATATCCTCACTGAGTAGAAATCTGCTTCTGACGGCAATCATTTTGTCGTTACCCTTATAAAAGCTTATGAAAGGGAAAATATTATAACGGAAGACCATACTTTCTTAATTAGACGTGTCCATTGGAACATGTCAAAGTTAGCTCGGAGTCCGCATAGTTTACTTAGAAAAGTATATAATAATCTGAACTCAAATGACCACGATTACTTTGTGATACTCTTAATATACCACGCTTAAAATAACATTGAAAATCTCAATACACTCCACATTTGTTGTTTCTAATACCAGGGCTCCATCGCACATGGCGACGTCATAATTGGTGTTCACTCAAATGTCAATAAAAGACGGTCACAGAAGTGTGCGGTTTAACCTTTGGCGATTTTACTGGATATGAGAAAAACAGCACATGCACTGATCATGACTGCTTGTTATTATTTTATATGGCCTTAATGAACTTTGTTCTCTTGAACGCCAAAACATTATGACCGAGCCCCGGTACATGATTTAAGTTTGATGGAGTATTAAATGTTTATTTAGTATGCGGAGCTAACTGATATTTAGCAAGCCCCAAATTAGATGACTAATCAAACTGTACAAAGTTTCATGCATATAAGTATCATAATATCGCCCTGTTATTTAAAGGAAGGATCCAGTTTGGCACCCTCTTGGAAATATACGAGCACCAGTTCTCAGATATCACGTTCTCTATATTTGATCTCCGCTCATGGTGCACGGCCAATCCCAAGTGGCGAGTTGACATTTTCACGAAGCTTGACTTCTAAAACCATACGTGCATATGTTTTTTTACTCATCAGCCTGATTGCCCTCAGGCGTATTGTTATCGCCCCGTCCGTTCATCCGTCCTCTTGTCGCTAGGACTCCATATCTTGAGAACTACTGATGGCAGGCCGATGAGACTTCTGTACAATACAGCGGGTAATCTGTAGATGCGTATTTTGTATGTTTCATTGATCAAGTCCTCGTCTGACTGTCCGCCCACATATCTGACCATCTATATCATGATTCGTAAACCAGTGAATTTCCATCAATTCAAGTATATTGAAACCATTGCCCATAATTCTCAATTCTACTCCATGGAGCACGTCTGGTAGCTGATTGGCCAATATTGCGTCAAGTGGAGTTTGCTCTTAATGCACACTGGAGTTCTGTTTGCCGTAGTATCAGACAAATCTCGCCTTTCACCTGCAAAATCTGTTTGTAGCCATATCATGGTTGATGTTTTCAATGATCGTTGAGTTAGACTCATAAAACGCAACATAAAAACGACCGGTCAATTATCACAACAAGTCCGGAAACAGTTGCTACATTCGCAAAAAATAATTGTGTTACTTGTTTAAGAGAAACGTGCAGTCGATTAGCATTTGCACATGCGCCTTACATTTTGCCCGCTGGGACTTTTGTCCGCGAGGATTCTGTCCTTGTGCTTTCATCCCCCGGGGCATTGCCCTGAATTCCAGATTGCCATGACCAACTGAACCTGGATCATGGATCACTATCTACATGAGATGCTATTACTGCTGGACTTGGGAAAGCCTTTGATTCCGTGGATTGGGCATACATCAAACAATAGCACTCTTTAATTTCGGTCCGTCGATTGAAAACAGTCGTGTGTAATGGGGTATGATTCTGAAAAAAAAATCGATTGCCCGTGGCTGTTGTAAGGGAGGCCTTCTCTCGGCTTACCTGTTCTTGTTGTGTGCTGAAATTCATTCATTCAGAAACAATAAAAAACATATTGAAATTACACTAGGAGATCAGGAATTTATATTATCACAATACGCTGATTATACGACCACGTTTTAATATTGTTCTCAGAAGAGTTTATACACATGTCTCTGAACTTTTGAGATTTGAAAATAAACGTCGAAAAAAAACTAGGATTATTTGGATCGGTTCGAAACAAAGTATTCTGATATTAAATATATATAAAAATGAGAACTCGACTGGAAACAGGATGCCCTCGAAACGTGAGGGCTTGTATTCACTTTGTCTGGCAGAAATGTTAGGGAGAAAGTATAAAGATACATTTAAAAACATTGAAATTATTATGAAAATCTGGTAACAACGTAATTCATCGCCACTAGACATCGAAATTGAAACATCTTCTCTCCCAAAACTCCAACAAAAGGCAAAAAATATATCGGGATGGAAATTAGAACGCCCACATATTGCCCACTAATACCGCCACATTTTCTGCAGCTTAAGAGGCTGTAGGACATGAAATATTATTATCGCCAACCTATTAGCGAAGTGCTAATTTAGAATGGGAGGAACTCTTGGGGCAGTTCAAAAGTAGAAACGAGTGGCAAAACATCTATTTGTTACAAAACAGTTGCAGGGTAGAAAAATATGAGTGGTACAATACAATAAAATACAATACAATATGTTTATTACACGACTCGTAAAATGTATAGCGGACAATCGAATTACTATGGTACTATAGCACCGTAATAGTATGGATTTAGCCAACAGTGTGGGTTAGAATTATATTTAATTCTACAAAAATCCTTGAAAGAACATGGAGTTGCAGGTATATTGATGTAGAAAATCAAGACGAAATCTTGGTATAGGTAACCTTGAAACAAGAGCCGGCAGATCAAATATCCCACACTGAAATCGACAATGGTCAAACAAAAGAAAATGCTATTTTTTCTTCAAATAGATTACTTTCAGGCGAGAAAATGTTGAGTTGAAGAAAAATTTGAAGAAAGTGACGAAGTAAACCTTTGTTCTTTGGTTATTAAACAGATACTTAGTTCATAGTTCACTTTCTTTTGCGCATGCGCAATCCAACAATCACAAACTCGCCCCTACTGAACCAATCAGTACCGCGCAAGTGGAAAAGTCTCGAACTGTTAGGCACCCTTCCCTACCTTAGATGATTAGCTTAACATAGCATCTAGACTGTATATGCATAATAAGGAATACGGCCTGGTTGGAGCCGCCCGATACTCCAGACATGTTTGTTCCGACACAACGAAAGAACATCTGGGCGTGCATTGATGTCTGACCTTTGTGAAATTGAACCTGCTCAGTTGAGTTTCGGTGTTTGTTTTTCGCATGTGCTGGAACAAAGTTTACTATAAGTAGTATATAAAGTGGATTACAGGTCTTATTTTGACGAGTGCGCAGGTGTTTCTGCGCAGATTTGTGGAGGAAATGAGGAGGAACTTGATCACGTGATGATCACGTGATCAAGGCATGTTCTCGATGGTGGTAGATGTGGGTTGGGATGGGACAAAATGGCGGCTGTGGGTTGGGATGGGACAAAATGGCGGCTGTGGGTTGGGATGGGACAAAATGGCGGCTGTGGGTTGGGATGGGACAAGATGGCGGCTGTGGGTTGGGATGGGACAAGATGGCGGCTGTGGGTTGGGATGGGACAAAATGGCGGCTGTGGGTTGGGATGGGACAAAATGGCGGCTGTGGGTTGGGATGGGACAAAATGGCGGCTGATGTGGGTTGGGATGGGACAAAATGGCGGCTGATGTGGTTTGGGATGGGACAAAATGGCGGCTGATGTGGGTTGGGATGGGACAAAATGGCGGATTGTAGAAAAACGTATAAAAGGAGGCGATTTTTAGGGGTGGGGTGTATTCATTGCACTACCCTGCCTGACTGACCTGACCAGCCTGCCTGCCTGCCTCTAGCCTGCCTGCCTCTAGCCTGACTGCCTGCCTGCCTGCCTCACCTCTAGCCTGCCTGCCTCCCTGCCTGCCTCACCTCTAGCCAGCCTGCTTGCCTACCCGCTTGTATTAGACGAAAGCATGAGACGTGGAGAAGATTTTCCCTGGGACCCAGCAGTACCGCCGGTTGAAGTCTTGCCTGAAGACGAGCGTGTGAGGGAGACCCGCACTCTTACACCGGACTGCACCCTATTGTTGTATCCCAAACGTGTGGAGCTCATCGATGACGACAGTAGGTGTTGGTGTACGTCTGAACCAGCGCGTGTCCCTTTATCGCCGGAAGGCTGGACTACCTTGAAACGGGTGTTATTGGGTGACCTCGACGGTGATAGCATTCACCTGTGTGACGACGTCTACATTTCCGCGGTCCCTATTTTGCTCGACTCCTCTGTCTCAAGCAAGGTGGTTTTACTCTGGACCCTGATCTATGGACGGCTTTGCAACAAGTAATCCCCATGGTCGATGAAGTACTATCTCTATAGGAGCCACATAACCCATCAGAATACTGCGTATCACGGACTACACCCGTATAGCTACATCTGGTCTATAAAACACGTCCCTCTGCATCCTACACCTTCATTTCTACGGTTGCAGAGCCATGGCGGAGACCCAGCCCCATGCGACTCGCATTTTACAGTATGCCACCGTGGTCAATTCATTCACGGGTTACCGAGCAGTGGTCCGGTCCATGTTTGCAGATGGCGACGACAACGAGGGACGACGCCAGATCCTGAACGAGTTCACAGAAGCGGTCCTCCACAGAGTGCACTCGATGGAGAGGCGTGCCATTACTCACCACTACTGGACTATGACAGCCATCCTTGATGCTCGGGCTATGGACCACGAGCGCTCACGCCGGAACCAGCGCCGGCTGGTTGGCCTCATACTAGTCTGTGCCCTATTGACCCTGGCGCTGTGGTATTGACACTATAAATACGAGGGATGAGACAGAGTGTGTGTCATTCT